>WSTH01001749.1:0-10951 GCA_019616345.1 Ceratobasidium sp. 395
CAGGTCACTAGCTTTTTCGCTGCTAGCTCCCGATATGGTACCCCCGATGAATTAAAGGAGTTGGTCGATACCGCCCACTCCCTGGGTATAAGTGTGTTACTCGATGTAGTACATTCCCATGCGTGCAAGAACGTGCTCGACGGTTTGAATCAGTTTGATGGAACTGATCACCAGTACTTCCATGGCGGAGGGAAGGGCTATCATGACTTATGGGATAGGTGCGCTCGCTTGTAGTCTTACAAGCTAGGTTCTAATCGCTTCTGTTCCAGCCGTCTCTTCAACTACTCTCACCACGAAGTGCTCCGTTTCCTTTTGTCGAACCTGCGCTTTTGGATAGAGGAATACCACTTCGACGGATTCCGGTGCGCTTTGATTATCTGCTTTTGACGTCGACTAACGTTTGTGTTTAAAGCTTTGATGGTGTTTCGAGCATGATGTACCTGCATCACGGAATCGGCACAGGCTTCTCTGGTGGCTACCACGAGTATTATGGCGACGACGCCGATGAGGAGGCCATTTGCTACTTGAACATTGTGAGTACACAACATTTGGTTCTTGCAGCTATTCCTGATTTTTCTAAATTCAGGCGAATGAAATGCTGCATCAACTATATCCTGAAGTTATCACAATCGCGGAAGATGTCTCTGGGATGCCTCTGCTATGTGTAACGGTCGATAAGGGCGGTCTTGGCTTCGATTATCGTCTTGCGATGGCCGTTCCCGATATGTGGATCAAGATGCTCAAAGAGCAAAGGGACGATGACTGGGAGATGGGTCACGTCGTTCACACCTTGACTAATCGCCGATACCGCGAGAAGACGATTTCGTACGCCGAGAGCCACGATCAAGCGTTGGTCGGAGACAAGACTCTTGCTTTCTGGCTGATGGACAAGGAAATGTGTAAGAGTCCCTTTCCGTGTTTGTTTTAGCCTGCTCTAACGTGATGATTTAATGCAGATACTCACATGTCTGATCTCACACCTATGACCCCTATCATCGAGCGTGGCATGGCCCTGCACAAGATGATTCGGTGAGTAGATGCGAGCTTGTTTTCAAGAATACCTTCTTATTTTTGTCCCTGCAGGCTTCTTTCTCATTCGCTGGGTGGTGAAGGGTACTTGAACTTTGAGGGCAACGAGTTTGGTCATCCTGAGGTAAATACATCTCGTTTGGGGGTCTTTCAAAGTCTGATTTAATCTCTCAATAGTGGCTTGATTTCCCTCGCGCGGGCAACGGCAACTCGTATCATTACGCACGCCGTCAATTCAATGTGGTCGATGACCCCTTGCTGCGCTACAAGTACCTCAACGAGTTTGATTCGGCAATGAACTTGCTGGACGACAAATACAAGTGGTTAGCCTCCGAGCCCGTAAGTTTGTTTTCTCCCGGCTTTGTTCCCTGATGCCTGACCCAACCTTAATACCCCACAGGCTTACGTTTCGCTCAAGCACGAAGGCGACAAGGTCATCGTCTTCGAACGTGCCGGCCTCGTGTTTGTGTTCAACTTCCACCCTTCAAACTCGTTTGCGGACTACCGTATCGGTGTCGAGGAGGAAGGAGTATATCGCCCCGTGCTGAGCAGTGACGAGAAACGCTTCATGGGCCAGGACCGAATTGATTTGAACGGCGAGCACCATACGACGCCTCTGGGATGGAACAACCGCCGGAACTGGATGCACGTAAGTTCGATTTTGAGTTGGAGAGATAAGACTAGAGCTAACTCGTCCTCGGTGACTTGCGCGGCCGTTTAGGTGTACATCCCTTCGCGTACCTGCCTTGTGCTCGCAAAACACTAAGGCGGCTGTCGGTACCTTATGCTTATAGATTTTTTTTGCACCTTGTCCACGTTTTTTACTTTTTCGCCTTGTAACATTAAACCTCAATGCAAAATGAACTGGTTCTTCTTTTTTTGCGATGCTCTTTATCGGGGAGGAAGCTGAAATTTGGGGGGCACGTTGCTGTATGCGTGCGGGTTCTTCCTCGACCCCACACTTTTGCTCTGGAAGCGGTTTAGTTCGCCAATGGAAGGGACCTGAGAGATAACGGAGGGCCTAGAGGCGTGTTTAAGCTCTGTGTGAAGCATAAACAATGACGTCGTTGGAATATCCTGATAAGTGTGGCTACAAAACATGAAATGGGATGATCTAGCTCATAAGTTATAGGCTACATGTAGCAAAGGGATAGCACCGGGAAGAGAGAGAAGGGAGGCTGAGAGGCCTTTTGGCGCCCGAAGCGAGGGCATGAGAAAAAGGGGGCGTTGGTCAAGGGGAGGGAGGTACGTCAAACGTTTCTCAACGGGAATCGACGAGTTCAGGGCATCGAGATTGCTGGAAAAAGGGATCCAGTTGTGGGTTCAGCATGACCGAAGAAGAGCTTCTGCCCGGGAGGCATCCTGTCGATCGACCTAGTAACACGAGTTTGAAAGCGGTTCAATAGGAAGTACAGATCGCGCAACTTACGAGCAGGTTCGCGGTTTTGTACGTTGACGAATAGAGATGGTTGATCCCGTTGCGGTGTAGGATACTCGAGAAATGGTTAACGAGACCATGTGTGTCTAAGGATCATATCAGGTCGTGTCTTTTTCACGGACAGAAATCGAAGGGACAAGACTTACCAAGCCCATGCGGGAGATCGATCGTCAAACACCGCATTGCGGCCTTGACCTCTCCAGAGCTCACCGCGATCTCGTCGACGCCTTCTAATTCATGAGCGCTGAGAACCATGTGCCGATCCGGCGGGGGGAACAGGGATGCCAGTAATCGGACGTCAGCGACGACACTCGCGCATTCGCCCTTGGCCCGCGTAAAGCTGAAAAACGGCTGGGGAGGGGGGCCAGACCGTCGAGGCAGTGGTGGTCCCGCGCGGGCGATGCTCGATGTCCCTAGTCCTTCATCAGGGTGCGGTGAAGTACGAGAGGTGGGGGAGACGGGTGACGTTGGGGATGGGGATCTCGTTTCAGCCGTGTCCGGCTCGCGATCGTACGGCGAGATGGTATTCAGTTCGGCGGGAGTTTCGGGCTCCCAGAGTTCGTCCTCTCGAGGTTCGCGCGCGGCCGGGGACGCCCATGGGGTAGGAATCATGTTTGGGTAGAGCATGAGCAGGATCATGCGGCTTAGCCAGCTGTCGGATGCGTCTTCGCTCAGGCCGATAACTGCGAGATCTGCGGCGACGGCTTCGACTGGGGGCGGAGTATTGGCCAGTGCTCGGCTCCTGCGCTGTTTTAGTTCGTCTGCTTCTTGTTCAGAGTCTGAGGATTCTGTGGAGAGCGAGGACAGGGGCGAGACGGTCGATGCGGAGAAGGTATATGCGGCAGGCAGGGAAATAGACTGAAAAGAGGCGCTTGATGTGCTTCGGTGCCGTTTCGGGGACGGGATAGCAAAGCTATCGTCCATATTGACAAAGCCAAAGCCATGCGCGCTGACATCGCCATCGAGAACCAGGGACCCGCGCATGCTCAACTTGCGTTCTTCGGGAGCCGCGGCAGGAACGATGAGGGGCGGAGACATGCTGGAGGTTAGGGCGACGGCATCGGTGGAATAGAGGCCAAAGCCGGCGTGTGCCAATAGCGCAATGACCGAAGGCAGAGAAGAGGATTTGACCTGATAAGGGGTGAGCGATTGCGACAGGATGGGGACTCATGTCGTCACGACATACCAAAATAAAATCGCTCATGTAGCTGGACTGGTAGAGGATCGACACGCCGGCCCTGGCCAGGGCTGCAGAGATCTCGCATACGCGGGCCCCTGCGTCGCCTAGAGATAATAATAATAAGCGGGCTGTTGTTAATATTGGATCGGCGGCATACCGAACTTGTCTTCATCAATCTGGAGAACGCTCCATGTGTCTTGGGATATTTCAACCGGGGCGCCCGACCGTGCGCCCACCCGGCCGCGCCGCGCCAAAGGCAAAAAGTCTTCGAGTGTGGAATCTTCCGCGAATATAGAGAGCTCCTGGGTGTTTAGTGTGATGTTCATGAATGTCGGACGCTGGCGGAGGAACTGTTTGACCACATAGTGGGTTGTTTCGGGTAACCGTGGGCGGGGAATCGTGCAGAGACGGAGGGTGATGTCGAGCACGGTGATGGTGACATCTGGAAGAAAGGTAGGCTCGCCCTGGAAGGACATGTGGGAAGCGGGCTGGCGGGGGTAAGCAAGTAGCGCACTGCTGCAGTTGCAGACTCACAAGTAGGCAACAGTGAGGTTAACCAAGAAGATGTCCTCGACAAGCGCGACTAGGCCACAGCTGCAGAGGAGTAGGGGAGAGCGAGGACCGACGGAGGTGAGTCAAGGGTATATGAGTGTTCAAATTGCGGGATAGCCCGATTGCGGCCCAAACACTCGGGCGGATGTGGTAATCAGATATCTCCACACCCACTCCACACGTGCACCAACGTGTGTTTTGTGCTCGAGTCCCACGACGACGCGCCCGGTCTGTTTGTGTCCTCACGCGTCCACCGCCGCCCTGCTATCCCCCTCTGTCCAGCATCAGGTCATGGGACCTGCTCAGGGCCCTCGAGCCCCTTTCAACCCGAGGCCGAGTCTCATCTCTTCTTCAACAGTCGTAATCCCAGCGCCGCTCACCACTCCCGAAAAGCGTCTGTCTCTCGTTGGGTGCGTGAACCTAACGTATACCGCCAACCAGCACTCGAACACGCCACCCTGGAAATCGCCGTGCAGCTTGTGGACCCATCTCAGGACTGCTCACCAGCTTCCATTCCTGGACTTTTTCATCAGCTCATCACGGTTCGGCTGCTCCTTTACCGTTCCGGTCCATTATGTCCTCTAGCTACCCCCGCTCCCCAGGCGCTGATCTGGAACATGGCACGAAACGGCGAAGGGTACAGCACGCGCGTTTGTCCTCGGAAGTACACCTGCCCGGGGTACAACACCATGGGGCTCAAAAAACTTTCGGCTCCCCCTGGATAAAATTTGCGTCTCATCGACTGTCGCTCGTTTTGGTACTTGTGTGCTTCTGCTTGGCCCTGATCCTAGGATCTACCTGGTTTCCATTCATTGCCAGTTCCCCGAGTCTATCAGCGTTTTTGCCAAGCGAAGCTAATTTTGTCAAAAGTGATAGGGGTAGCGCCGATGGTGTAGACCAGGACAAGTTGGATAATGAATACATGCCGCAGCAAAAGTACAGCTCTCGACCCCTGGAGCTCGTCAACGCTACTCGTCGGTTTCTTACCTTTTTGCCGCACTCTGGATTCAACAACCAGCGAATAGCCCTGGAAAACGCCATCCTCCTAGCCTACATCTTGAACTGCACACTAGTGGCGCCACCCGTTCGACTAGGAGAACCCCTCCCGTACCGTCTTTTCGACACGCTGAAGAAGTGGAATCACAATGCTTCGAGGCCCAAGCCGCGATACTGCGTTCACTTTACACATCTTCCCGACTGCGCGAGCTATAACTCGTTTGTCCAGATGCCGTGGAGCGATCTTGTCGACTTTAGATCTGTCCAGAAAGAGCTTGGGTTGGATCTGATCTTCGCCTATGGTTCTCAAACTCCACATCAGGTCCTACGACAAATGGGTATCCCGAACGAGTCGATTACTTTCCTAAAGGATAAAGAACCATATCAGTATCTTATACGCGACTCGCTTGACAAGGACGAACGACCAGAGCCTGTCTCGAGGTACCAAGACGAGTGGAGCCTGGATTATCTGCGCAACATACTGGACTCGGCAGCCGCTATTCACTTTGGATCACTCTTTGGGACTGGACGACTTAAGCTTCACAGCTCGGCATACGCTGCCGCCCGTACAAAAATCCACGGCACAATGGCCATATCACACCCGGGCGTTTTGGACACCGCAAACGCCATCCGAAGCAAGATCGCAGGTTCGGCCACGACCAACTCTCCGTATCTCGCCGTTCACGTACGAGTCGGCGGACGGAAGTTTAGGGTCGCCGCCAAAGAAAATGGACGTTTGATCTGGTGGGAGCTCATCGCCCGGCTCGGGGTCTCTCAGGAGACGGGCATAGAGCTCGAGCACCGGTTCCTTCGCGAGCGCAAGAAGTCTGTCAAAGCACCCGTCCCACCTGACCTGCAATTCTTCCCCAAGAACTCGACCAGCCCGGTTTTGTTCAATGGTGCGAACCCGCACGTAGCCCCATCTGGCAAGACGATAGCGTGTCCATCATCAACATCACGCTCCGGGCCCAGAGTTTCCAATCTCGAAATCCCACTGTTTATCGCGACCGACGCTCCGAACCCTCGGGCTCATTCGTCTTTGGCGATCTTTTATGCGACGTTTCCGTGTGTGTTTACGTTGTCTGATTTTCGGGACGAGTTGGATTTGTTGAATGTGTTTAGGGATGGTGATGGGTTGCCTATTGGGGATTTTTTGGTGCCGCTTGTTGATGCGGTTGTTGCGGGGCAGGCGGCGCATGTGATCGGGACGAGGAATAGGTGCGTTGTGTTATACTGTGCTAGAGTGTTGTCTGATGGTTGTTTATAGTACATTCAGTAACTTTGTTACCGATATCTTGCACCCGGCTTATGCAGCTAAACAGCTCTGAAATTTTCATCGTTGAATAATCGTGGTTTATATAAAAGTATAAATAGATATCGTTATGACTAGTCCTCGGCTTCTATCATTGCGTATGTGGGAGCGTCAAGTTTTTCATGACCTTTGAGGAAAGTGAGCCCGATAACGAACAGGTATTCAACAGTCTTGCCGCCTTGTTTAGCAACAAGTTCGCCAGCAGCTTTTGCTGATCCACCTAAATATCCAGTATCCCGTAAGTGAAAGGCTCGGTTGCATAAAAGAACGACTCGCCTGTTGCAATCAGGTCATCGATAACAAGAACATTGCTCCCCGGAGCGATAGCACCCTCTTGCATGTCAAATGAATCCTACACAAACCATCAGTTCGTTTCACCACGGAACATACCAAACGACTCACAGCGCCATACTCCTTCTCATACACCGCCGTCGTACACTTTCCCGGCAGTTTGCCCTTTTTCCTAACCGGCACAAACGCCGCTCCCAATCGGAGAGCGATGATAGGCCCAAGGAGGAACCCTCGCGCGTCCAGCCCGACGATAGCATCAATCTTTTTCGATTCGAGCTTGGGTATGGTGTGCGATGTGATATGATGGATTAAATGCGTGATGAGCGTTTCGAACGCAACTGGGTTCCTTAGTATCGGAAAGAGATCGAGGAATGTGATCCCCTGAGTTACTGTCAGTTCGTGTTATCAATGTATAGAAGAGAAAAGGACCTTTTTGGGAAAGTCTGGGTGGACACCAAGCAGACTACGCAAATACTCGACGTCAGCCATGGTGGTCGAGATGAATTTGACAAAACGATCGGCGAGCAAACGACGCCCGACAGATTGGATTAAGACCCTGACAGCTCAGGGATCTCTTGCTAAGCGCCTCGACGTGGCGGTTTCCCCTTCCTACTTATATAGCGGCTTTCGCGTGTGATTTCTTGGGACCATGCACTGGAGGCAGATGTGGCCTCATACTTTGTTTGCTGTCGTCGCTCTATATCTTGAGATCTCGTACTGGACGAGTCGGTCGAGGTTTGGAGCGACTGCGCAGCCGTCTTTTGATAATAGGAATTGGACGAAGGAGAGGAAGGTTTTGTTTAGGTATGTCCAGTATTTTTTTTGTGGTCGGAGGATTTGGTTTTTGATGGGTGTGTTTTAATGTAGGGAGGAGACTCGTCGTTTGTGGCATCATGGATTCGATTCTTATATCGACCATGCGTTTCCGATGGATGAAGTGAGTAGTCACGTATCCTTGCTTGCAACCGCAACTGATTTGTTGTCCGAAAGTTGATGCCGAAATCATGTCGTGGGAGAGGACCAGACTGGGCGAATCCGTATGTTCAAAATTTGTTGCTGAGATACGATAATTGACGGTACTACCAGCTCCAACATAGGGATCAACGACGTAATGGCCAACTTTAGCTTAACTCTGGTGGATAACCTAGATAGTTTTGTCGTATTCAACAACTATTCTGGATTCGACTGGGCCGTACGTCAAGCGATTGATGTAGTCTCGTTTGACCAGGATGCAAAGCCTCAGGTACGTTCAGAACTGTGCAAACTGGTACTCGTTTTTCTCAGCCGTGATTCTAGGTTTTTGAAATCACGATTCGTGGCATGGGAGGGCTGCTATCTGCGCACATGTTCGCCTCGGATTTAGTTGGACAGTGGGGGTTCGGGCTGCCCTGGTACCGAGACGAGCTGCTACACCTAGCACACGACCTCGGAAAACGACTTCTTCCGGCCTTTAATACGTCTACCGGTATACCCTTTGCTCGAGTATGTGAAGCCCCGTCGGCTCGTGAACCGTGCTATGTACTTACTGGTACCTGCCTAATAAGATCAACTTGCGTCACGGAGTTCCGCCAAAGGAAACGTTCGAGACTTGTCAGTGATCAACACTTTATCTGGCCCTTACGTCCTTGTTGATCTCAACTTGCAGGTACTGCTGGTGCAGGATCATTACTTTTAGAGTTTACAACCCTGTCCCGTTTGACTGGCGATCCTAGATTCGAACAAGTGGCCCGCAAGGCGTTTTTTGCCATCTGGAATCGTAGGAGTGATCTTGGGTTGCTCCCCAATACTATTAATCTTGCGACTGGGGTGAGTGAGCTCATGTTCAGGGGAAGCGCATAGAGTATTGAATATACCCCTTTAGCGATGGCTTCAACCTGAAATTGCTGGGATCGGCGCGGGCATTGACAGCTTTTACGAGTATGCGCTGAAAATGTACGTGATGACGGGTAGGTTTGTTTACTTGGCGAAGATGGTAGACTCTGATTTATTTTATCCAGGCGAGTCCGAGTACTATGATGTATGGCGAGAAGGATATGCGCAAATTATGAGGTACTCACGGGGGCCTGAAGGTTTTTGGGTGGGTCGTCGCGTCGAGCCGTGGATATTTCAACCGCTAAACTGGTTTGCGACAGTACAGAAACGTCGATGCAACAACTGGCCAGCTTGCAACAGTATATATCGATTCTCTTTCAGCGTTTTGGCCTGGCTTACAGGTGGGTACATGCGCCGCTGAACTCTAGCTTAGGCTCACTGTTTCTATCTATGCGCTCAGGTTCTTGCTGGCGATATTCAAAACGCAATTAAGTCCCATCTTGTTTGTAAGTCGCATTATACAAACTCCGAACCGTAGCTTAAGCTGGGCCCGCTAGACTGGAACCTCTGGCGCAGATTTTCTGGAATACCCGAGACTTTCAGCATTGCCAGTCGCGGAGGTGTCACACTAGGGTATCCTCTGCGTCCAGGTGAGCACTCATCTTATCTCGAACCATACATTTCTTGATAGCGTTCGCAGAATTCATCGAGTCCACGTACTTTCTATACAGGGTAGGATAATAACTGAGGCTCTGATCCACTTACTAAAACCCCTTTCAAGTCTACGGGGGACACCTTCTATCTAGATGTCGGCGAGCGTGTTCTTTTGGACTTGATACGAAGGACCAAAGTTGACTGTGGTCTTTCGACTCTTTCTAACGTACAAACTGGAGAGCACGAGGATCGGATGGAGTCATTTGCGCTTTCGGAAACGCTCAAGGTAAGTCAAGAATGGAACACTAGTATTAGCCACGCACTCATACTGCTTTCAGTATTTATATTTATTATTCGATGAAGACAATAAAATCAACTCGGATCACTCAAATCTTGTATTCACTACCGAAGGTGATACAGCTGTTCTAACGCATACATCCGCTTATTCTTTAACTTATTGCATAGGACATCCCATATCTCTCCCCCGAAACCATCTAAAACCTGCGACCGCAACATCGCGCTCTCTCAGACAAAAAGAACAGAACTTTTGCCCAGTATATCGACCCACTCGAAATCCCCCAGACTTGTTCCCCGGAGAATCTTTTGGCTTGGTTCAATCAATACGAAGCCGCCCTGATGCGGAATATGGGCGGCTCATCACTGGACTAGATCTGTCTGTGGTTGCACCTTATGATGAGCGATGGTGGGACGTGTCTGGGTGGTGTGAAGTCCCACAGGCCGAGGAGTATGTGAGCACAACCATCTCTCAAACTCAATCACAATCCCCTTTTGATTTCGATTTCGATGACCTTGCTGCTCGTCTCTCCGAATTGCTGGGTGTCTCTTCTAAACCTGAACAGTCTTTCGACTATATCTTGAGCATTGATGGCTCGGTTACCGAAGCGGACAAGAATCTGGGACCGTCAAAGGTGCACCGAGTTGAAGGTGGGTTTATGGTCAGGAATATTACTGGTATCAAAGCGTGAGTGGTCCCAAAATTGGAGATGATTTTTCACCAATATTTGTTTTAGACGCATGACCACCAGAATGGATGGACAAGGCTACGATGTAACAATGCGTATGTGCCCTATAACCGTGTCTGTGTTGCCCCATGGTTGATGGATCTACTCCAGTTGGGCACCATAGGGTTTTGAGCGGACAACGAGTGTTCATTAGTGACCCTGCTCTCCTGGAGATCCCTGGTTTCGCTAAGTCCGACAAAAAGCAATCTCGAAAGTTAGCTGTACAGCTCCATTTGACGAACCCAGTTACTTCTGAAGAGCTGGACCTATTTGCCACTACTGCGCTCTTCGGTGCAGATCCTGATGATGATAGCGGGCCAGCGGCGTTCCGGGTTGGATTCACTTCATTGCGTGTTGTAACGAGCAGTGCTGAAAATCTAGATGGCTGTGGTTCTCACGCTGGACGTCAAGAAGTGCTAGGAGCTGTACTCGTGGTTAATCGAGGTGAGTGTATGCTCGTGCTGATAGTGGCATATGCTCATAATGTCTAGGGTCGTGCACCTTTATGGAGAAACTCCAAAGAGCAAAAGAAGCGGGCGCGGCCGGAGTCATAGTCGTGTCTGACAACAACGGCTTCATCAACCCTAACGTGGATGAAGCAGAGCAGAAACTTGCTGACTCTGAGTTGGCTGACGTGGCGCTCGTGGTCATAACAAAGGCGGAAG
>WSTH01001751.1:0-10942 GCA_019616345.1 Ceratobasidium sp. 395
GGCCTGGTCCACTTATTACGTATCCTCAGCGTTTTTTGCTCGCGTACAAGCCCCAACCTCAGAATTGATTATAGCTAGTAGTGTAGCTATTATGATTCCATTATGCACTGTTTTGGGTCGATTACGCCCTTTGCATATTCACACGAATACGATACAAAGCCTATGTACACTCGTTCGAGTCAATTACTCGCCTTTCTAGGTGTGGTTGACGGATGGGTTGGGGCGATCAGTAGTAGTGCACTTGGTGTGTATATTTTGAGGGCCGTGCGTGCCTGATCATGACATCGTGCGGTAGATCGCGATTGCCCCTCGGATATATCCGAAGGGCGAACGTGAGCTACCCCATAATCTTGGCCAATGGTGTTAGACTGGGTAAGTGAGCGGGCATGGTAGCTTGTGAGAGCACCCAACAAGTAGCGACGAAGCATACAGGGGAATGGGCACGACATAAGACACGACACGATGGGGAAATGATTGACACCGGTTGCCGGGGGGGGGGGGGGGGGCAGAAAAATGTGACTCACCGTGTGTATCAGCGGGCACTAAGTTCGTTGGGCATGCAGCTTGCAGCGTTGCCCACCTGTAGTGGGGGAGTGAACCCGGCAACAACAAACGGCGGGGGCCATACGGCCAGGGTGTTAGCGAGCCAGTATAGAGTGCAGATAATGTGACAAGTTACTCACCATGCGTGCCAGCCGATATCGAGGGCGCCAGGTCAGAGGTGGGGGGGGGGGGGTCGTAAGTGCGAGCAAGGGTGTTAGTTGGGCGATGCACCGGCTTCTACCTCCGGGCTGAGTTGAGTCTCGAGCCCGATTGCCGCGGGTGGGCGGCGTTTGCGGGTTGCACCTTTCGGACGTGACGGATACGAATAGATCCTCTTTGCTGATCATGGCTGATAGAACATGGGGAGGTAGTGTAGGTTGCGGGTAAGAAAAATACTGAGTTACTGGCTACTCAAAAAGAATACTAGTTAAGTTCGGACGGGCGGGCCTCGTTGTGTGGCGCGCGAGGGTGTTGTGGTGGACTCAGACTGTGGGAAAATCATTACAACCCATCACGTGCTAGTCCGATCAAAGCCAATCATTCCCGAACTACCGGCTGCGGATTCATCCTAAGTCCGTCTCCCTCCATTCCCTCACCCCGCCCCTCAACGTCGTTACCGGGTACCTCATGCCATAAGTAACCCACTGCTCGTCCCTTGTGATTGCCGGCACTAACATATAACAAATCCATCCTTAGTTGCTCGATAAGGCCCGTTCTTGGTTACTTGCCGCCCGCCAAACACTGTGGTACCTGGCCTACGATGTGTCTCATTCCTCCTCGTCTCTGACCTACGATAACGCACCACCCTTACCACATGGTGCTAGTCTTTCGCTGCCTCTCCCCGCGTTGCGTATAGAGCGCGATCCGCCGCGCTTTGTGCGGTTTATTACGTTTTGTCACGCAATCCCGTAATCCGGCACTCGGTCCTATCTAATACCGTCGGCCGAGATTGCGCCTGATTGCGTCCACCCTCCCAAGCCCAACCCACCGCATGCCGTCCAGGCACTGCCGATGCTAACTGCCGCGCCTACACGTGTAGTTGAGTGAATTACCTTTTTCGCTTACCATTTGCGGCACACCACCTTTATCATGATCCTTCACAACGTATACTGGTCTTTCTCGATTCCCGAACCCTCGACGCCACTGGCACCTGCTACACCCGCCCGCTAACCGAAAAGCCCACCGGCTCGCGCAACAAACCGTGGTCCCCACCATGTGCTCTTACCGTTTGCACCTAGCAGCGCGCCCTTGCCTCGTGCCGCGTTGCTCTCCCGAGCCGCCGCCTCGCTACGACCAGTCCCCATTGCTGCAGTCGCCTTGGCACCCGACGCCATCTAACGCATCCGGTGAGCGGCTCATCCCACCACCTTTGATTGATGCTCACAACCATCCCACACATGTCTGTCGTCTCATTCGTTGTACGCTTTAACGGGAGACGTTATGACGTGCTCATCGGTGCACCGTTGTCCCGAACTGTCGCAATCCGCCACACCCACACTTACTCTGGCTATCTGTATGTTCGAATACTGCCAATCGAAACTGCTGCGTGGTCTAAGCCCGCCCCAAAATATGTGACATACTCACGCCGCCAAGCCATCTCACCCCCGCCGTTCCTGTGTGCAGAGAGGCGAACAAACGACCCATACGAATGTATATAGCCTATACTACGCTCGAGAAAAAAACATGATTATTTGACTCAACATGGAAATGAATGAAATGTCCAATATGCTGCTGGATTGGGATGTACTGCTATACAAGGTACTACTTCCATATATAGTAGTATTCTCTTATATGGTCGAACCCAGTGGACTTTAAGCACTTTCGATCAACCCTCGATTCAAAGTGCTTCAAATACACCCCCTGGGTTCAAAGTGCTCTTGATAAACCCCCTATGTCCAGAGATTTTTGGTTGAAAATGGGATAGATAGCGAGAACCCCTTGAAAGAGCCTGCTGACGGCCTCGGTTTTTGCTGATGCGGCATAAACCGGTTGCTAAACGAACCCGCGGGGGTAATAGGTGTGTGGTGTATATTGCCGCTTCAGCGAGACGGATGGCCCCGCCGGGGTTTGGTGCCCGGGTAGCCGCGCTTGTGTGCACGCTGAAAATGTTGCGTGGATAGATTGCCCAGATTTTAAACTGGGGTTGTTTCGTTAGCGCCGCCGAGGGGCTCAATTAATGTTGCCCATCAATGTTGCCACTGATGTAGATGCGTGTTCATCAATCAAAAAGCAAAAACCTCTCCATGTCCCGGGCCATGGAGCGCTAATTGGCAATTTCGCTCTTAACGCGGTAACCAGCCGCGGCTAGTTTCGAGTTTGATTTATGTCAGGTAGGTAATCACAGTCCAGTCAGCTCGCGGCGACTTCTAGCACACACCAAACTCAGGCTAGGGTAGAACAACCGCAGAAACTACAAGCTAAACTCCGGGGAAGCTCCGACGTAGAACTAGCTTGCATTTCAAACGTCCCAAGTAGATACTAGCAAGCGCGGAGGCAATAATGCACTCACGCAGGGCTAATAAAGATGTTGCTGCGGCATTCGCCGGGATCAGTGGTGGAGCCTTCTTGGTTGTATCCCCACTTGATTCTACCACCGGAGAGAAGACGGTATCGAAGATGCTACATTGAGACTCAGCATGGACGGGTTGGACAATTGACGGGGCCTAGACCTATGACACAACTGAGAGTGCTTATGGGCGTAAGAGACTGAGGGAGATTGGGGCTCGTGTGAGAGTCAAGAAGTGGAGTGGGCTCTACCGTTAGGGTGCTTGTGAGAGTGCTCATCCTAACAGGCTCGTCGTATTTGGCTCGTGGCAGATTTTTGCAGATACTCATAGTATCACACGCCTCTGCTTTTTGATCAACCTGCATGCGGACCCGATTATTTGGGAGGTGAAGTGCCGAAGGGGGTTGTACAAAGTTGAAATGATTTGCTCTGAAGGATTGATCTGACACCGCATACATGACAAATAACTATGAGAAATCAGTCTCACATTTAATCTTGAAGGACGTGCCGCCGTAAATTTTAACCACTGGCCCCAACACAACATGAACAACGCTGAGCGATCCTGCAGGTCGGATAGGTCGGGTCACGTGACCTAGTTTGTCCAGCCTCCATGTCGGTTATGTTTTTGCCTCTTCCTCCCGACTTTTCTACCAGATTCACTATTTTCGGAACAAATGCTCAGTCTCACTCGAAGTACTCTCTCCTCAGTGTATATATAATGGGATACAGATTTATGTCAGAGTACATGGTGTTACAACCACTTCGTGCGCAGAGTAACCTAAACAAGATTCGGAGGACGAGGGTCGCAACAAGCCTTCGAGTCGTTCGTAAGCTTCTCCAGCCTCGAAAGAGGCGGGAAATACAAGAGCTGGGCTGTGTAAACCAGGTTGGAGGAGTTGCAGTTGAATATTGTTTGAATTGTATGCCGCTGGGTCTTGATGGCGAAATTTCCTCTTAAGAACCAACGCAAAAAGCTGCTCAGTAAGACTGTTATGTGGAAACGCACCTTGTGAGCATACACAGATCAGTCAAGCACCCCTCCGGTACAGCAATAGCTGGGTCGTAAGTCAAGCTCTAATGATTCCTGGGTGATCAATGTGGGCCCCGAACTCACCTTTCATGCTTCAAAAGCTTACTACTAGACGTGGTTCAAGCCCGCGCCATGGCCGGTCCCATTGTGACAGCAACAACGCAGCTCTGAGGTTATTAACGGGCAGCGCATCAATCAAAGTGGTGTATTTTTGAACGTATAGGCTATGTGGCAAGCGAAACATGCAAGCAGATTAGCGGGCAATGGTTGCTTGTTAGAGTCTCTCACCGGCTTTCAGATAATAGGCTGTCCTGGGGCAAAACCTTTTGCGATATATCACGCGGCTCTTTTATATCCCGCAAAGGCTCCCCGCTAACTCAAACACCCCGTAAGGCCCCTAGTGCTGCGATATGTTCATCGAAAAAAGTCGCGGGGTAGTTGTAATGGCACGATACCAAGCGTCACGAACGAGAACTGAAGAGAGAAGGTCATGTAGCCTGCTCGCGTAGATGGTGATGTTGAATTGAGTATATAGCCAAATGGAGAGCCGTCGTCTGGTTGCGGCGTGACTGGTGTGAGCAGTGAGGCTGCAGGGTTGAAACAAGGAGAAGCTACCCTTGTGTATCGAGCTTGACTACCAAGGTGCGTTGGTAGTCAGTGTACGCAATCACTACTCTCTCACGACCTGGAGTGTATCGCTGCTGTACTTCAGTACGATAGCGAGTGTGCCGGGCAAGAGTCTGGGGTGGCGCCACGTTGAATCTAGAGTCGAGTGAGCTTCAACCAGACGGGGAAACGAAGCCCAGAGCTTGAACGTACCAGACTGTAACTGGGTACTCAGCCGCACTTCGAAGCAGCACCTTCCGGTTATAGGTGACTATAGAGTATTTCGAGGCTAAAAACACTTCGCATCGACGGGTGAAGGCCACGAAGGTTAAGCGCGATACATATAGGTTGCATCAAGTGAACGCACAGACCTAGTGATAAAAGGTGTGAGGCAAAGCCAGATCATGTATATACTAAATAGCGACCAACTGTTGTGGACTTGGAAAGGTTAGCAATTTCTACAAGAATGGCTCGTAAGGCCAGAATGGCTGCCGGACACGAAAGTGCGCGACGGCACATTCTGTTTGGGGTAGAATACTCACAGCCTAACCAAGTCCTCGCCTGTTCTTGAGCCGACGACAGCATATGAATGCCGAGGTGAGAGCGGCGGCGGCGGTGCTGTACCGTAGGCACAACGCGAACAGGTGTAGCTTTTCAATGACAGGGTTGAAATCAACGGCGACTATTAGATGACGTGGGGTTGGGAGACAGGATGAGTGTGAAGTTCACTGAAGGGAGTGCTAGAGGTTTGAGGGAGCGGGGTACGTTGATACCGTTACAGCGCTTGTGTGCAGTTGCTTGTTCATCATAGCAAACCTACTCAATATGGCTCCCTGGCCGAACTTTGCACGTGTTAGAATCATCACATGTCTCTGCTCCTTCATCAACCTGTTTCATGACATAGTAGAGACAAAACACAAGGATCTCAAAGGTTGGCTATAACACTCGGTCTCGATGAGTTTTTTTGTTTTGCGGAGCCGCATATATAGACAAAATACTGGAGCGTTTGTTGAGCAATGCCTAATCACCTGCTTCGACACACCTTAGGGGCTGCGCATCGTAGCTCGCAGAAGCGCATACCAAATCTTTCGGCGAGGAAAGTGGCGCTCAAAACTAGAACATTTGCCATCATCACGCGCCTGCTGCCGCATATGACCGCATTGTGCGATGCGGTCATGTCCGATCCGCGGGTCTTGCTCGCACTTCGATGCCCCCAGGTTCCGCTCATCATTTTGCGCCGGGCCGGCCCGTGCCTGGCGGCAGGGGTGCGACGTTCGTGTATGATACATAAGACCCAAATATAGAATATATACGAGCAAATAAAACGTAAGCGCTAAGCGCTGTAAGGCAAAATACATAAAAAAACCGATATCAAAAGATAAAGAAAACGCTAGAACTAATGTTCTAGCGTATGAGTAAGACCTATTGCTACACGACTGATGGTCGTAGCATAGGCGAGGGTGCGCATATAGGCGACCCTTGCTAGAACGAGTGCTCGCACATGCGCGCTCGCATATATCTTACTTCTGCGATAAGAGTTTAGTATTAAAGAATTATCAGAGGAGTCTGTTTTCCTTGTACTTAGATTACACTTCAATACGACAGTATCGAACGGTCTTTTGGCTCCACGAGCCGTTTACTTTGTTTGTTTACTCTTTGTTTGTTTACTCTTTGCTTGTATCTTACTAGGTGCGCGCTAAGTTCCTGTTTGTTTACTAACTATATCTGTTTGGCTTTATATACAGAAACTTTGCAAGGGGCCTGGGCCAGCGTCGTGGCCCGTGAGCGGGGATAGACATCCATGTGTGATAGCCGCTTGGATCGCACAACAAGGTGCATATTTGTTGTATTGTACCAAAAAGCGTTTCGACACCTTACATCGACACAAACTATGTGGGCCAAAAAGAGGGACAGAATGAGACAAGATGGCCAACACAACGAAGTAAGGGTAGGCGTGGAGGGGGAGACAGGGTGAACTTTCGAAGAGTGATGTTTCGTGCACATGGGATAATGCAAAGTTCCTGTATATAAAGCCAAACAAATATAGTTAGTAAACAAACGGGAACTTAGCGCGCACCTAGTAAGACACAAACAAAGAGTAAACAAACAAAGTAAACGGCTCGTAGAGCCAAAAGACCGTTCGATACTTTCGTATTGAAGTGTAAAACTAAGTACAAAGAGAAAGAGACTCCTCTAGGAGTCCTTAAATACTAATTCCTTATCTCAGACGTAAGGTATATGCGAGCACGCATGCGTGCGCACGCATTCTAGCGAGGGTCGCCTCTATGCGTACCCTCGTCTATGCTACGATCATAAGGTACGTAGCGATAGGTCTTACTCATACGCTAGAACATTAGTTCTAGCGTTTGCTATATCTTTTTACATTGATTTTTTATGTATTTTGTCTTACGGCGCTAAGCGCTTATGTTTTATTTGCTCGTGTATATGTCTATTGTATGGGTTTTATGTATCATACACGAACGTTGCAGATAATGAGCTAGTTTGGGATGATGAACATACAAAGTACTCCATAGGAGTTTACGACCTCCTCGGTTCGCAAAATCGACAACCTGTGCACAACCTAACTTGAGGTGAGTAAGCTACACGAAAGTGACTTTCGTGATTACATCCTAGTGATTAAAAAGTGAGTCGATTAAAACCCATAGATTCCCAATCGCGGACTCACCTGCCGATGCCCGCACCTCTCCTGTTGTTTCTTTTCACTTTCTGGATAAATTTGCCTACGACCTCCGAATGCCTTCTCGATGACGTGATCCGCGACCAGCGTCGACAATTGCTTAACGTCAAGCACAGGGAGCTGATCCAATCCTGGAGGAGCCGGCGGAGGGGGAAGGTCAGTCATCTCAGTGGAACTTGGAGGACTCGCTGTAAGCGCAGGGTTTATGTACATTTAATGACAATACCATATGATTCGATGTACGCTGTTTTCAGCGTAATAAAACACAATATATTTGTCAAACAATACAGATAGCAGAGTGAGACAGGGGAGAAACAGCGCGACAATAATCGCCGGTCCAACTCTCCCTATCTTAGAATAGACCCGTAAGCACTCCCGTTCTTGCTTCGAACCTGTCGCGTAGGTTGGCCTAGTATACCCAGACGAACTTGGGCATATAGCGTGGCCTAGCGCCGATCTGCTTACGTAAACAGCGCTTCCCGTCCCCTCTTACATATTGGTACCCACTGTCTCGCGACCCAGCTCGCCCAACCTCGACTTACCATACAAACCGCTGCTCAGGACGTTTGCCCTCCATGCTCCTACCCCTAACGCTCTGCCACTAACATCTGGGAGACCTCGGCGCCAACTCCGCCACACATGTAATCCAACAAACCTCGTCTCCTATCCCTGGCGCTAACGCACCACCCGCCCTCGTCTCGCGCAGACCCATGTGCAGCTCTTGGTGTCCACAGTAACCAGTCCCAACTAACACGTCACGTTGCGACCCACGACGTCCTCAGCCACGTGACATCGTCTTCTTCGATCGTTCTCGATGGTTGACCAAGAGGTTGGGCGTGCCGAGATGCATTAAGCAGGTGAACGCCGAGAAAGGTTGTGATGAATCCAGCCAGTAGGGATACGGTGTTGACTGGGTCCGTCATGTTGAAGCCACGGAAGAGTAGCGCAGATGCAAGGATAGTGGCGGTAGAAAAGCCAACGTAGTACATTGGATTGACACTACAATTCCAATCGATTTGGTCAAGAAGCTGTCGGATATACCAAGGAAGCATCAGACTCACACATTCGTCGAAAACGTGTCCAGCGCCTTGTTGAAGTAGTTCATCTGGATCACGATACACGATCCAGTCACCACCGCAAACACCCACGTGCTCGGATGTCCAAGTTGGTTGTTCCCTGCTAGACTGAGTTTGACGGCCACGCCGAACCCCTTGATCGCCATGACACTGACACTCCCCACAAGGGAACAAATGGAAATATACACCAGAGGTGTTTTTTTACCGTAGGCCGGTACGAGGCGGTATATCGCAAACAGAGAGTACATGGTGACGGTAAACACGTACATCAGGAATCCTGCAGGGTTCTATTAGCCGAGTTGAGACTTCGGGAAGGAACGACGAACCTGGCTGGATGGCATATTGCAGGATCTCGTCGACCGTTTGGACTTCCTTGTCCTCTGGTGTATGCAGTACGATGATAATCGACCCAAGAAAGCAAAGCGCACATCCTACGCGGCCAATATGCCCAAGCTCCTCGTTGAGTAGTAGTGACGCAAGAACTGCGCTACAGAACATGGTTAGGCTATGTGGTTCGGAGAAACGGGCGCAAAACATACCCGATGAGAACGCTAAGAGCACCGAGAGGGGTAACCAGTATAGCGGGGGCAAACGTATAGGCTGCAAAGTTGGCAACTATAAAAACGGTGAATGATAGGGTAATTTCCAGCGGTGAGAGCGCCTACCTTCGCCGATGATCACTGCGCAGCCGACCCACAATAAACCAGCTTTGATAAATTACATCAGAAGATTCACTCAAGAGTGGTCATCCCAGCCCACCATATTGAATTCTTAAGGTATGCAAGGTTGTCGGATGCGCTTTGGGAAGCAGGTGCTCGTCGTGCGGCATCGCTCAAGCCCTTGCCCGGTATTAGCGGCGACACATATATCCTTCACAGCAGAGATACCTTTCTAGTGATAATAAAGCTGGTTCATATCGCCAGTGAGCTTGAACATGCCAGCGCGAGGCCGATCTACTGAGACTGGGGCTGGCGCTGCGCAAGGCGCCGTAGATAGGGATAGTAAATATATATATAATGGTCTGACCGTGACTACAAGTACATCGCGGCATGCTCTGCCAAGCCGTGCTACCGGTGAGGGTGGGGGACGCCGGCGCGTGACCGGCCACCTCGAAGACGCGAGGGCAACTCGCGGGATCGAGGTGGGTTAGCATGTCAAGGAAGAAAAAGCGCGACGACCAGGAGCGGGGTCGGCGGGTGGGACAAAAACGCGCGCGGGAGGGCGAGCGTGTGGTGGTGGTGAACCGAGCGAGGGCGTAAGGCACGGGGCTGGCTCGAACATGCCGCGATGGCGCTTGCCTAAGCGCCGGGCTGTTCCCAGCTCAGTACTGGGCCTGCCTCTCCGCCGGCTCCGATGCATGCCCTCCCACTTGTCTTCGACCATCGTCGGAAGGACTCCAGTTACAATGTAACATTTTTGGCAGGAGGTCACGTGCTGAGTCTGGACTTGAGCCGACACCGGAATCAGAACGACCAAAATTAACTTGCTTCGGCCGTGGACTCAGCATGGTTTGGGATCTGTATCTTTTCTCGGGGTTTATAATACCACTGGAATCCGCTCGATTCGATTCCAAAATACTTGAAGAGAGAGATAAGCTGGTTCGTGGAGCTTGGTTTCAACTCTAGCCGGCTCACTCGTAGCCGCGCTGTTCTGTGACTAGCGGTTTCTGGATACAATAGTTTGGTCTAGAGGTGTCATCGAGTAGCAAAAGTCTTGCATTGATTGATTCCTACATTTTTCCTCTCTCTGGAGGAAGGCTGGTTTGCATGACAAGCACTGACTATGCTGTCGCTCAAATCGAGTGCTACCCAAAGTGGAGCGGCCCTGGTAATATCTGGGGAGATTACCGTCCCAAAAGCTCATTCGAGAGTTTGTTTTGCGAGAGTAAGATACTCAACTCTCTCGACTTGTTTCTGGTTCTTCTGCATGAAGTGCTTTTTTGAATTATGCATTCAGCGAATGCTCAAAGGCAAACTTTAAAGTACGACTAAACCCTATCGGAAAAGGGGTGAAGCCATGAACAGAACATGAGGAACTGTTCAGTGACGCTTGTATCATTTACAAGTGCGTCCGAAAAGTGGCCGCGATCACACGGATTATAGACAATTGCCCGGGAAATTAGTTTATTCAGTTGTGTAGAGTCTGTGGGACACTACATAACGACGAATGGCCATTAATTTTATTACCCCGTGTAAGCCTTGGTATCAAAAAGTAGGTGGTCAACCTTACATGGCAACGCCGGCAAAAACAAAACTTATGTATCACGTTTGTTGGTTCGCAGATGCGATGATAAGGCCTATAGCAATTGGCTCCAATGTGATTGAAGGAGAGGTGCCGTGAGTGCTGCATTTTAGCTACATATCAGACTTCTTGGCAATACATGAGGACCTAAAGACTTCCTCGAGTACTCTAACATTAGGACCTTTTCAGCGCCATAGTCGTCTAATAGAAGTGCCAATCTGACGTTTTGCGTTTGATTATAC
>WSTH01001752.1:0-10932 GCA_019616345.1 Ceratobasidium sp. 395
GGTCCCCAGACTTCCGTAGCCCATCGAAGGCACCGACGGTATGGCGGGCATTTGCGCTCGTTCGGCCCAGATTCAGTAAAACCCGGATAAACACAATTATTCTCTAGACGATCACCACCGTCCTCGAGTGCCTTGACTTGTTCATGACATTTGTTTTCTAGGTTGCGATTATCGGCGCGATTTCTGAATATTATTCGGCGCCACTTCCTCACCGGTAAAACATCCATGCTGCACTTGGAATCACGAGCTCTAGAAAAGGCAACTTCTTAGGATACTACCAGGCGGGGCGAGCGCACAAATGTATAGCAAGTTAATTTGTATCCTTGAACTCAACTGTATGCATTACGTATGGGTCGATAAGATAAGCAGAGGATTCCAAGGGCAAGATACTCCGAGACTTCCAACTCATCAATGCCTGTCAACGGTCTCAGCGAGTTTGATTTTCGCGCTCGAATCAGACATCGATTGTCCAAGGCATCGTCTACTTTTCATCTCGTGCTAGCCATTTTCGTCACTGAAGGTTCAACTGCCCCGCCTACCCAAGTTTCAAGTGCACTGATACCGACAAAGTTCAAGATATTCTGATGCCTGACCCTTACTTTTTCTATAAATTCAAGTCGGAAGATTTATTCAGTGGTGAAACTGTACAGTAATAACAACTCGGCATACAAAGAATAAGATCCAAATAACTAGATTTATAACCCGGGAACACGGATGATCTACGGGGCGCTCAAGCAAGTATGGATAAATGTATCGTAATTGATCTGGATCCATCCATCGCGGTCGGTGTCCATTCTACACATGGGATGAGTGCTGTACCACACGAGTAGAGGGCATGCTACTTACTGACGGAACGACTCTGTCAACGACTTGACGACAACACACGCGCGCACGAAGCGATCAAACGTAATACCAGGAGGCGGTCCACCAGGAGTAGGAGCAGACGCTTTAATATCTGAGTTCGTAAGTATTGTCAAACCCAAGGAGCTCAGAAAAGGCCTACCATATTTACGCTGGACCAGATTCAAAAGCTGGGGATTGAGAGGATATCCAAACTGACTCATAGCTTGCGACAGCTCTTGCCCATCAATAGAACCCGACGAATCACGGTCGAAGTGTTTGAAAACGCTAGAGTTTACGTAGCAATCAAATATTAGGATGAGAAGGGCGCACAAGGGTGGATTCATTAAGCTCACCCTTGCCAATCCTTGATATAACGCCAGAGACCAGAGAATTCGTTGAATCCAATAGTACCCGAACGATCAGTGTCGAAGATGCTCATCAACATCTTGACGGTATCAAGGTCGAATGCTAAATAGCTATAAGTTTACGAATAAATCCGCGCCCAAAACCTTTACTTACGCGTCCAGTCTCCATTTACAAGCGCCTGCTGCAACTCCGGAGCGCTGATGGAGCCAGATCTAACCCACATCGCCCGTGAATAACCCTATACTCACAAGACCATCTTAAACACATACCGGTCAGAGTCTACAGAGCTGAACCAAGCCCACAGTCTACAAGACAAATCGCCTTTCAGCACCACATCTCGCCACGAGACCTAAAATAAGTCACGACTCACTGAGGATCGGCACCGGGGGGCGGCCCCTGGGGCGGGCCAGTTTGGAAGCCACCAGCACCACGCGGTTGGCCGTATCCTCCTCCTCCTCCTCCTCCATATCCTCCTTGCTGTTGTCCGTATCCTTGATTATAAGCCATTGCGATGGTGGTGGTTGAGGGATAAAGCGCGATAATACTCAGGGAGCCTGATGGGTCGCGTTTATAGATCAATGGAGGCTGTGCTGGATGCCGTGATGGCGGTGTGGGTCCAGTTTAATGATTCAGATGCATTTAGCGCTGCCGGCCTCCATGGGCGCCAATTAGACACACTTGAATGACAGAGCCCAAGTAAAATATCCTGATACCCTCGTTTGAGCCTGCTTTACGAGGCTAAATATATACTACATTCGTCCAACTCAACCTTTCCGTCACTTTCGAGATTCCGAGCTCCTCGTTTCAGGCGGCAGCGCTTCCCGACCGCTCTTTCGTGGATCAGTTTTGAGGCAACGTTTCTGGTGCAGCGTGTGTAGGCACTAGCCCACTGCTGGTTATGGTCTCCATCTAAGATGCATAGGCGTTAGCGCGAGAGGCATAGGGTTTATTCATCCATAGCCGTACAAGGATCGCCACTATGCGTGCCGTCGGCCGATCCTCTGGTTCGTACTTCCAACAGCGCTGAAGGAGCGACCATAAATCGTCACCATCCTCACTATCCGACGGTATATGCTCCGGTCGCTTAGGGATTTCGTTTTTGATCGCAATTGCTTTGATGAGAGCAACCGCTGAGATGTTGAGCAATTGAATGACATCGAAAGTGTGCCGGTGGTCGTTACGTAGAGTAAAAAAAAAAAGAAGAGGAAACGGCTTACGGTTGTTGATATGCGAGTAAGGTACTTTGCCAGTAATCACTTCCTACGCAGCTTCGTTAGGAACGCAAGTGAGAGCAATGCATGACGGGATGTACCAGTATTATCTACGACTTAAAGATTGAGCAACGGCACACTTTTGGTAGGAGAATGATTTACCATGCCAAGCGCATACACGTCCGCTTCTTTGCTCTGTTTAACCTCTCTCTCGTCCAGTATCTCAGGCGCCTAGTAGGTCAAACGTCAAGCAGGAATTGGCTCCGAGTTGAGGTGCTTACTGCCCAACGTGGACTAAATCCGCTTTGCCTCATAGTTTCAGTAAACTGCATTGTGCTATGCTCTAGAATGGCATTTCCGAAGTCTGTGATCATTGGGATGCCGTCTTCTGATACGAGCACGTTATTCTGTGGCACGTCCAGTATCTGCTATATTGTATCCTGATCATTCACGTACTCCTTTCAGGTCGCCATGAACCTAGCGCTGTGTTAGGGCAATGACTGAATCTCAGAGATAACCGAGATACATACAACTCCTGTGAGATGCAGGTACGCAACCCCGTCGCAAATCTGGACGCTCTGCTCGCCATAAATTTGAGCCAGAGGCGAATGTCATGAGAGGAGGGCGGCACACCATATCACAACGGTCAACATCGGGATGTTTATTGAGATAAGATGGTAGACTTCCGTTCTTCATCCATTGTGATACCATCCGGATCTGACTTTGAAATAGTACCAGTCCAAGCAGTGGAAGCACATTGCGATGCTGACATCTCGACCAGGCATGCAACTCACGGGCAGCTCGCTGATAACCGCATAAATATTTTGTGTACAAAGAAGCGAACATAGTTACCTTAGGCAACCTGCCGGCTTCATCGTCGTCATCGAGGGGTACCCGTAATGCCTTGACTGCTACTTGTCTTCCATCACGTAGCTTCTCACAATACACGAAGCCGTACCCGCCATGCGATACAGGCTGAGTATTGATTGAAGAGGGATCTAGATCGTCCGTTAAATCCCGACATCCATGTTCGGTGAGATGGCTAATAATTTCGGCTGGAGGCTAGGAGTACGTTATGATACTGAAAAATGGCGGATTGCAAGGGTGGATGAATACCATGCTACTGCTAATAACTACGGTCCTCTATGAGAAGAGCATGAGACGCAGAGTGAGACAGCACTACAGACGATTCTCAATCTTACCGACTATTCAAATGTCATTTTGTGCAAAGTAAATACGTTAGTGAGCGGGCCTCGGCGGTCGCGGGGTAACTCACAGGCTGTGTGAACGAGGTACGGCGGAGGCGGCTGAGTGAGGTCTGTTTTAGTCGCAGGGTAACTCACAATCTATGCGAACAGAATGTTGCAGAGGTGGGTGAACGAGATTTGTTGCAGCCGTAGGATAACTAACCTCCTATGTGAATGAGATATCACGTGGGTGTGTGAGTGAGGTACATTGTAGTCGTGGGGTAACTCACAAGCTATGTGAACGAGACGTCGCAGAGGGTCGGTAAGTGAGATTCATTGCGGTCGCGGGTAACTCACAGCCTATGTGAACGAAATGCTGCAGAGGTGGGCAAACAAGATTTGTTACAGTCGTAGAGTAACTCACCCGCTGCACGAACGAGATGCCGCGGAGGTAGGTTAGTGAGGTTCGTTGCCGTCATGGTGTAACTCACCCGCTGTATGAGCGAGGTGCCACGGAGGCGGGTGAGTGAGGCTCATTGCAGTCGTAGGGTAACTTACAATCTATGTGAACGAGATGTCGCATTGGTGAGTGAACAAGATTTGTTGCGGTCGTGGTGTAACTCACCCGCTGTATGAACGGCATACCGCAGAGACGAGTGAGTGAGATACATTGCAGTGGCGAGATAACTCACAGCCTGTATGAGCAGGGTGTCGCAGAGGTGGGTGAGTGGAGCTGATTGCATTCGTGGGACGGCTCACAATCTGTATGCATGGGTGATACATTGTGCAAACGGGTTAGTGAATGGCCCATTATAACGATTGATACCGCCAAGTCAAGCCTCTGCATATTATGTCCCACTCACTTCTGATGCACTCATCGATGTATTCATTTCGGGTCCGCAGTGACTGGTCGTCGATGGCTGCGGTTGAGGGCGGTACCACTACCTACGTCAACCTATAAAAGGATTTATGCGCCTATTCCGCGGGTGACTAATTAGTGTCGCTTGTCATCAATTCTGGCCTGCAAGCGCTCAACTAGCACCTTATAGCGCACAGGGAGAATTCGCTTAATCGCATAACATCACTAGCGCTAACGTCCTAGAGTAATGAAAACCAACTGACGCACCAAGGGAATGATTCATGCATTGACAGCAACTATACACGTTCCATTCCTCAGTTCCATCTGCTGTACCGCTGACGAAGGCCACGGCACCTCCTCTTTCCAGTGAGTTACTAGTATCACCGCCTGGTACGGCTCAAGCCGTTTTACTAGGTACTCCTTGGTCTTGTCAACCGTTCTATCGTCCATGCCCGCAAATGGCTGCATATACCCAACGCATTAGACACAGTTGAGCTAGTAGGATTAGGCCACTGACTCACCTCATCCAGAATCAGCAAAGGTGCCTTGGCTACTAACGCACGCATAAGCAGCACCAGTGCCTGTCCACCCGCATCCAGAAGCGCAAACTCCTTATCTCCTTCCTTCCCCGCTCCAAAACTCAAGTCTCTCGTAAGTTCATCTAGCCTCGCATCTTCTTCCTGTGTGCGCTTCCTAAACGCGAATGTTGCGTCGAACCCAGTCGCGATTGCATCTCGTACGGTCAAGCCAGGCAGGCGACGTGGAAAGGCGTTAAAGAGTTCGGGGGAGACGAGCCCAATTTGGCGCTGGAGTGTGGTAGTCGCGATGGAACGACGCAGTTTGGAGAACAGGCGAAGGGAGGAGGCAGGCTGGGAGTAGGACTGTGGGTGATCGCCTGTTATCATGGCTAGGAGTGTTGTCTTTCCCGATCCTTAATAATCTCATGTCAGCGTTTGAGAGCATATATTCGCGATAGGCTAACCATTTGGCCCTTTTAGATGCCATCTTTCTCCTTCTCGTATCGTCCAGCTGACGTCAGTCAGCACCTTGCGTTCGTGGTACGCGATGTTTAGCCCGCTGATCTCCACAATGGGCTTGCCTCCACCACCATGTCGTTCGACAACCGGTGTTTCCGTTGGCTGGCGATCGTTGTGGTGAGCCGCCACCTGGTCGCGCCCTCCTACTACAACTCGACCCCCATCTGCGTGGACAACGTGGGTGATCCAGCCAGGAATCGGATCCTGACCTCGCAGTGTCATGACGACTCGAGGGGCCCTTTTAGCGTGCAGTGAATGCAAGAGGCTCATGAGCTTTGGTCGATGGTCGACATCCAACCCGGCTGTGCACCACGAAAGTCATCAGTATACGGAGTATCATCAACCAGAGGAAAGAAATACGAACTTAATGGTTCTGTCAAGACAAGGACTTCCGGTTTCGGCACTTTCATCAGCGCCTGCAATACTCTCGCCCTCCTCGTTTGCCCGTTACTCAGTGCGACTAACGGTAGGTCTAACAGCCTCTTTAGATCCAACGACTCGGCTAGGGCGTCATCAATGACGCCCTCTAAAGACTCTCTGAGCGTGGTCCTATCCTCCTCGCGAACGGCGCCGTAACGGGCTGAGAAATCGTAGAACGCTCCCCCAGATGCGGACCGTTGAGGCGAGAAGGAGACGTGGGCGATGAGGTCGTGGGGGTCGCGTTGGCTGGCGGTCAAGAACGGATAAAGCCCGTCTGGAGGTGGTGGTGCGATTCGTGTATGGCCGAGCAGCATCTGGTAGTGGGATCTATCTCTAGAAAGGTACGAGGAGATAGGCTGGAGCTTGCCTCAACGACATCGTTCCTCTGTGAACCAGTAATAACCCAACTCTCTCCTTCGTTGACAGTCCATTGGACGTCACTCAAGGCGGGAGTAGCGCGTTTTCCGTCTCCAAATCGAAATATATTGCATTTCGGGACATTTATCACCGAGTGGGATAGCCAGCGTCGAGGGTGTGAGCGTAGAGTAGAACGGGTTGCGGCTAGAAGAGTTGGAAACACTGCCCGTTTGAGCATTGTCAAAATCGACTCGTAGCTCGGATAATAACTTGGCGGTCGTTGTGGTTGTGAGAGTATGGGCAAAACGAAGCAAACGTGAACGAGCTTGGACGAGTCATGATATTTTGGTGTGATCGTCGGCCGGCATCAAACCTGTGAACCTTCAGCGAACCCTGACGATCGAGACCAAACAACCACCGCCCCTTATACGCCTCATACTGTATGGATAAATAGCCTCTAGATAAAATGCATTTGATTAACTGCATAGAAAACAGTGTTTTTGTTGTTCATGTGTATCAATCTTCGTCCCAGTTCCCAGACTGCTTCGGCACTTTCGGCCCACCAGCGGGTTTAGACATGATAATACTATCTACGCGCAACACCGAGACCGCCGCCTCGGTCGCCAGTCGGATCGCCCACGACTTGGCAGAGAGCGAGTCGTAGATCTTCTCAGTGTTAGTATCCAAAATACCGTCTTTTTCAGACTAGAGATAATTCATTAATTTGGTAAGTAAACCGCGAACCAAAATCACTTGCCTCAATATCCACACCCCAGGCAGTTCCCTCTGCTCCCGCATGTTTCTCATACAACTTGCTCACCACCTCCGTCATATCCAACCCAGCGTTCTCCGCAAGCGTACTAGGAATCACCTCTAGCGCTGACGCATACCGCCTCACGCCATGCTGCGACAGTCCCCTCAGACTCGCACCATACGCCTCAACGCGTTTCGCGAGCTCAATCTCTGCCGCACCCGCACCAGGAACGAGCCTATCATCCTTCACGAGCGCCTTGATCACATTTACTCCATCGTCGATCGCACGTTCCATGTCGTCGAGCGTGTTAGCCGTCGCGCCGCGAAGGACAATTGTAGCCATCTTGCTCTTCTCCGCTGCGCTCCCAGCCGGCGGGTCTTGCCTGAACACCGTGACACGGTCTCCGCCGATTTCGATACACTCCATAACGTCGACCGAGCCGGCTTCTTCGGCAGTAGGTGCGCCAAGTCGGGCGAGAGGCGTGGCGCCGACGACGCGGCATAGTCGGCGGAGGTCGAATTTGGAGAGGACTTTGATGATGGCGATGGAGAAACGATCGAGGTAGTGTAGCGCGAGTTCGCCGACACCTGCACCAGCGACAATGACTTTGACCCCAGAGTCTGCGATTTCTTTGAATATCTATGGGCATGGTTGGGGCCGAATTTACGGAGATATGGTTGCTCGTTTACTGACCTTTTCCATTTGTTGTTCTTCGCCGCGAGTAAAGTTGAGCATCTCCTCCGCGCTTCGTAGCAGGACGGTACCCTTCGTCTCCGTCTGGGCGATATCCAGACCGCAGGTGTAAACTGCTACCTTAGCATTGGTTGTGTTCTTAATCACACCTATGCATTGAATCAGTTATATAGCACTATCGTCTCATCACTACTACTCACCTTCTGGTTCGCGCCCAAAGACCATTCCCCGAACAACTGTACTGCCGCTTAGCGAACCACCCATAATTTTGACTACCCGTACATTGTCGACATTGAAATGCTCTGGCCGGGATGGCATGACGGCCAACGCTGCCTCTGCCACCAACGCCGCCAATGTATCTTCAGATCCATACTGTTTTGACGCGATCGACGTCTTCAGCACAACGGCCAGTGATTCTTTCGTTAGTGGCTTAGCGAGAGTGTAGTTGGAAAGTTCTTGAATAATACGTCAATACATACGTTAGGGATGAAAAGACGAGGGTACTCACTTTCGAGCTCCTCTAGTGCTTTTGTGCATGCCAACTCATAACCAATAATAATCTCACTCGGGTGGAGACCCATTATTAACAGGTGCTCCGACTTTTTCAGAAGCTCGCCTGCGAGTACGAGCACTGTGTTTGTCGCGTCACCCATCTTCAAACTATATGAGCGCCCGTTGGATAAATCAACAAACTCGTTTACTCACCTCTGCCTCTTGCGCCTGAGACGCCATAACTAGCAGCTTTGCCGCAGGATGCACAACCTCGATTTCTCGAATAATAGTTGCCGCGTCAGACGTGACGAACATTCGTCCAAGGTGATTAATTATGAGTTTATTCCTCCCTAAACGGTTGTGTTTATGTGAGCTATAGAAGCTGCCGGGTCGCTTATACATACCATTAGGACCAAAACTCGTCCGTACCAGGTCCGAAAGCTCATTGACCGCCTGGATATTCCTCATCACAGCCTCCTCAATACCTTGAAGGTGCTTGTATCCATCTTTGAAAAGCTGGATGTTGTTCGCTTTTGGTACTTTCAGAGACATAATGGATCGGGTAGATACGCGGAGGTAGAGGGCGCGTCGCGTCTCCGAAAATTAAGCGCCGGTATGACCCTGGAATCGATCACGTGGCTGGGTGGCTACGCTTCAGCACCACTAACCTTGTTCAGTCTTCCTGCTTCCATCTCTGGTCTTTTGGTCCTCTTTACGGCTCTCAAATATCAAGTAGCTGCCCTTTCTTCGTTGATTTCGCGCTCGAAGAGATGGAAAAACGACGAACTACTTCGCCGGCTCTCATGCCAAATTTATAAATACTCCGCTTGGGCCATGCGCTTGGCCAGAAGCAGACGACTGAGGCTAGATTATTGATTATCGGCCACTGCAATCCCAGACTCAGGAGTCAAATAACGGTGATATCAGGCCCGGATCCTTCCCCTCCCGCTTGTACTACACGTGTTGAGGTACGTCATAGGAGAGTACGGCGTGCATTACGGAACAAAACCAGACATCAAAGGATCTGCAACCCTCACCACTCCACCACCACCGTCACGATGAGCCGGCGTTCACCTTCACCCTCTATTGTACAGAGCGTTATGCATAGTCTAGGAATGGGTCACCCGGCAAGTCCTCGCCAGCCCGAATCCCCACCAGCACCACACCCAGAGTTTCGCCTTCCCAGCGAAAGCCGTCGCGGCGAGTTCAGGTCCTCGTAAGCCCGCCTAGATGCCACCCATTTGCTCTTAAGCTTAGCATAATGTTAGCTCTCCAATCGATCTACGTCACCTTATCGAGGACGCACATGCCCATTTCCATAGCATGAGCCGACACAGGTCCGAGTCCTGGCACAAACGTGTTTACGGCGGTTTAACCGACGCCGCGACGCTGATGGCCGCTGAAATCGGTGCTGCAGCCGGCTTCGAAGCTTGGAGGCGGTTTAATTATCGCAATGGGATCATCGCTGATCATGATCGAGAGCGTCAGATACGCTCATTGGTCGAAATGGCTGTCCACGAAGGTTAGCAACCACTCTTGTTTTTAAGCCCTGACTTATACGCCCTCGCGGACAGTCGAAGGATGGTGGAACCGCACCGGGCGTCACATGGACGGACATGGCAAGCGCGAAGCATATTTGGCGGCTGCAGGTTGGTCGCTTTTAATGAACAAATGATCGTTCGCCCTGATCAATACGACTTGTAGCTATTGCAATCAAATTCTTCCACAAAGGAGACCACAGGCAGCGACATAGACACAATCAAGAATACCGTTCCCGTAGCCGCCCTGGCTTCCACCGACGCTCTTCGTCTGTCCCTTACCGCACTCGTAGCGACCGCAGACGCAGTGACTCCAGCGACTCGAGCAGTAGCAGTAGCAGCTCCGACAGTGACCGTCGTGATCACGGTCGCAGCGAGCACGGGCGTCGTGAATACCGCCACGGAGAAAGCAACCTCGCTCGCGGCCTAGATAGGCTCCTTCGCGATGGAGGCCGTAGCGAATACGGTGGTCGCAGCGAGTACGGTGGACGTAGCGACTATGCTGGCCGAAGCGAGTATGGCGGTCGAAGTGATTATGGTGGTCGAAGCGAATATGGACGTGGACGCAGCGAATACGGTGGCCGGAGCGAATACGGTCGAGACTATGGCGACTACGATGGGGATTACGGTCGTCACAGGCGCGGGCGCTCTTCCCACAGGGATCAGTACCGAGACCCTTCGCCCTCGCTTCTTTCTACCGCTCTGCCCGCTCTGGAAGCTGCAGAACGCTACCGCCGTCATCGCGCAAACTCCACTTCAGGCCGCATCGTCCCACTCGAAGGGCTCATGGGAGATCTAGCGCTCGGCTCGACCTCGCATCGCCCGTATCGACGTGATGGTGGTTACGATTACGATTATCCTAGGCCAGAGCATGACTATGATCGGCCCCGTTCACGAGAGCGAGACTACTATAATCCTCGCCGCGACCACGATTACGATAAATATTATGGTAACGACGACTATGGACGTCGACGCGGGCGCAAGCATTCCGGGGCACAGGTCATCCGCGCTATCTCAGGCGACCCGAACTCGGAGTTTGGACATCTTCCCCCGGGAACGTATATGCTTGATGGTGGCAGTAGCAGCGGAAAGAGTCGAAAGAAGCGTAAGAATCCCATGGATTATTTGCTGGGATCGAGGGCTTAGGTGCGAACGGCCATCCAGCCGAGAAGTAC
>WSTH01001753.1:0-10930 GCA_019616345.1 Ceratobasidium sp. 395
TTGAAGCAAAATTCACTGTGTTTCATTGGGAGTGGGGCAAGGAGTGGTGGAGGTGCAAGGAATGGTGAAACACTGTAGACCATGAGTGGCCAACGCATCACGGCACCAGGACCACCCTGAGACACCTTATAGGCGCTAAGACGCTGCTGATATGCGGTGATCATTTGCATATATATAGTTACTGTATCAGTGCCGATCAGAATTCTCAGGCGATACCTGCTTGTCGTGCCTGACCTAACCCGTCGACCTGTGATCCTCATATCGACTTCTTAGCGCCCGCCTCTCGTCTCTCTCCGCCGCTGGGGGCTCGCACTCAAGCGGTATCATGCTTGACAAAAGCAGGTCATGAACATGTACTTAGGAGAATATACTACACGATACATACATACATGAATTATCATCCCCAAACGATTGTATATCTATTTGGATGAAACTACAATGGTGCGGTAGCTTAGTCTGTTAGAGTCAAGTGCATAGAACATGCACTTCCGCCAGTCATCCGTTGTCTCACGCAAGTGAGCCAGATCTAAATTTAGAGGTGCCTGAAATGAATCCAGCCCAACTGTGCCTGTCATGCTTTTGCTGTGCAACCGAGTTGAACATCTGGCTTGGCGTTGACGTATAACGTCCCTAGAGCGGCCCGATATTCTTAGCTTACCTCCCCCTGTCAAAGCGAGCCCACCTTGTATTTTCGTCATCGCTGAGTTGTTTCAGTAGCGCTAGCAGGCTAAGAAAATACGTGCGAGACTCTAGTTCAACACTCAGCATATATATCAGACGAGCTTAGGTCCTGAATGGCCAGTGTCATCCTAGCACGTCCAAGGCAAAAATCATGCCAAAACTCTGCTCATCTATTGGCATCCCCTGTTGTCTATGCGACTTTTTTTTTTTTTTTTTTTTTTTTTTTTTTGAATCGATAATTTATTGTCAGATGAAGGCGTGGCCTTATGTACCGACACCGAAAACAGGAAAACACTAGGCAACAAGAGATGAAGAGAGAAGAGAGAAAGAGAAGAGGGGCGCCGATGGCGTCTATGCGACTGCCCCTTCAGCGCGCTCCTTAGCAGTCCCCTGCAATAGGTTTTATAACGACTCTCTTCCTAACGTATGGTCACAGGAACCGATCTTGATTGGCTTCCCGTCAGGTTGGCAAACTTCTTACGCCTCGAGTATCGAAAAGATCTGACTGGTACATTTCGCCATGAGTTCATCGCCGTGCGGCTAGACAACGGCGCCTGCTGCCGATTCGACCGACGAGCGAAACAAGACCTACGCGTTCATGCTGTCAAAGACAAAGGAACCGTTGCCGAGGACACAGCACACGTTTTGCATCCCTCCCAACCCGAGTTCACCGCAATCGAGGAGAGCTCGGAGCTGATCCTCAGCCTGAGCTTCCCGGAAGGCAGAGACATGCTGCTCATTCTGGCGATCTTCTTCTCGATGAAGTCTAACGCGAAGTCGCGAAGATATACGCTGACTCGGTACAACTGCTACTTTGTCTGCTGGACGATAACGCTAATAGTGGCTCGATGTGTCACCGATTGGAGCCCACTAAGCAGACAGTGGAACACCATCATCCAGTTTACTCTTCGTACCACTGCTTCACATCACCTCTTACACCGCCCAGCACCACCGGCTACACACTTGGACTTACTAAGGCATGATACATATAATACCAGATGCTGGAATCACCGAGGCAGTACCGTCAAATGTGGGTTTAAATGTACCACATTCAGCAAGGCATTGCACTCTGAGCCCTCTAGTGTTGGGGACGTGATAGAGGCAACTATCCACAAATATCTCCTACAATCCAAAATCAAAGCCATAACATGCAAATTGATACAAGCAGCATTAGCGAACGCCATTATAGAGCTTGCAGGACGTCACGCACTATATATACGTCGTCGCATACGTATCAACAGACGCATATATCTTGACCGTCACGGTCATCTATTTTTCACGCGGGATTACGAACCAGGGAGCTCCGAAGCCATAACAAGCGCCTTAAAGAACGCGGCAGTAGCAGCGGCGTCGGCTCACAAGAATGGTCTAAACAGCAAGAATTGCAAGAGAGAGTGGAATGCGAAGTGGGAAGAGGGGTGGCCAACTGAGGGCCGTCTGATGCGTTGGGCGCCAGCTAGGATATGGGTCTCTCCGGAAGCTGATCGCTGGTGTGAACGTGACCATGACTCCTCGGCGTTTTTGCGGAGTAGACACAAAATAGGATGGATGAAGGAGTTCAAACAGACAATGCAGTCGGGCGAATCATATCTCCTAGTCTTGATCGAAGCTGCTACTTCACGTTTCTTGGAACTTCTAGTAGACTTAGATCCTGCTCGATTCAAGGTTGGAGGGAAAGAACCGGTAAGCAATATGATTTCAGCAGCCTATAACTAAAGTACACGACTAATACCTAGTTCATGTTGACTTGTCAGATCCTGGGGGATATCGACGGCAAGCTCAAAACAATTAGCATGGGCGTATATTCACCTCTAGCTTTTCAGAGCATAATTAGCCAACGTACTGTAGGCGCATGTAACTAAGCACTGATTACATAATCCTGTCCCACGGGGACATTAGCACTGGAGGGGCAGGGACATGGGACATGCAGTGCTTAGTCAAAGTCCCCGCCTCTAAACCTGAAGGATAATCGTTCGGACTTATATATTGAACCAGTCATCGAGCCAGCAGTCTCAGACAATCCTGAATGGCATGAGAAAGCGCCCCCCGGCTGTGAGTGTGTTGTATGATACCATTAAAACCCTTCACTAGCCTTTAGCCCAGTCTTCACTGAGACTAGAGAGCCAGCAAAGCCCGTTGTCTTTGCCTGTGACATTGCTGTACCTGGGGGTACCCTCCAGCAGCGATCAGCAGAGAGACGGGCTGTCCAACCGAGCCTGCGAAGACAAGGAAGCATTTAAAGCGCCGTAATCCTGGCGAAGAAGCCCCTCTACTGCCTCAACTACCTACTGAGAGCGAGCGTACCGAGCCTGAAACTTCGCAACCACACAAACGAGTACGTCGGAGTGCTAGGATTACACTCGAGTTTCAGACAACGGATCATATATCATGTAGGGAGCGCCAACGAGCGGACTGCCGAAATTAGTAACGATATACGCATGCCAAAGCAAGGAGTAGTGCGTGGCAGGGGGACGAGGGCGTGGGTGTGGGCGCGGGCGTGGACGAGGTCAAGGTCGAAAGGCGAGCGGCAAAGCTTAATCACAGATATTTGTCAGATTTTATGCGTTATGTAATTAAACGTCCCAGCCGGGACTCATTGCGCTAGCGGCTTGGGACATTGGGACAAAATTTATTTTAAGCATTGCACTGACCACGGTGGGACGTGGAACAGTGCTTAGTTACATGCGCGTACAGTATTGAGGTGCACTGTCTTATGGTTCAAAGCTTAGGATTTGGTCTTTTGGCTGATGTTCGTAGTGACATTGAAGATGTGATGACTGAGGTTTGGGTGCAGACACAGAAGACGCTAGAAATGTAGGCTTGCGCCATGAAATCTGTGGTTGAGACTCAGCGCTGTTGAATGTATATTTGTTTTCGAGTTGGACCTATAACTGTAGTCCCACTAGACTCTTGTATGAATGCCAAGCCCCATGTAGCGAGTATAAAGACTTGCGTTTGCGGCTACAACAAAATTCTACTCGAAGGTGTAGGAGTTGGGACCTCGAAAGAGCTAAGTAATAAAATCGTGGCCGGAGCGTTAGGCTTAATTACGTCAAATGCTCAGTTTATCCGTCTCGATCGCCTCTTCAGAAGCCTAGTATCTATGCCAAAGGCCCGTCGAAGCTGCGAAGTGCCGTAGCTCGTCTCTACCATTTCTCTCTAAACCGGGATAAAGCTGTGTAAAGCTGACATCTACCGCTCTTTCCTCAACTTATGGATCTAGACGTGCACCACCTATTTGTAGTAGATAAGTTCCATACTCGAGGATACGTGATTTCCAGTACACTAGACATTGATTGCGTCCAATTAATATCGGCCTATTTGGTCTAGGGCGCCTCCTCGCGTGAGAAATTTGAAGTGGATAGCCACACGAATGCACCGTGGCTATGATTGATTACGTAGCTGAGGGATTTGATTTTCATACTCTTTGCTCCACCCCATGACCTTCACCCTGGCGACCACTCACGCTGTCCTTGAGAACGTTCCGACTCTCGCATCACCCGTGATTCTTGAATGCGTACCCACCTGACAATATATCTAAGGCCAAGACCATATATTCAATCATATGCGCGATGGCGGAACTCGACGGGATGGTCTGGTGCTCAAATTACTCGGCGACTGGCAGTCTCGAACTACTACTGTGGGAGTCTAAGAGTATCACTTGATTCTGGATCTATCCGGCCTGTCTCTCACTCATAGGGTTTCGACTACGTGTAATTTTTCTAAGTATTGGTCCATTGCTAGTAGCTTAGACGTCGTCTATATTGATATCGTATGTTTAGTCCTTGAGCGAGCTAGAAATTTATAAAGAACGAGGTGCTGGGGACTTCTCTCTTGGCTGGCGGCATTACTATAATCGAACCACGTCACTGATACCTTGAATAATCGAGCAACAACTGCTCTCGGATCGTAACACTCACATTTCCGGCGGTGCCAAGCCTAGGTAACTCGTTCAAAGAATCCTTGGCATTCTGGTACCCTGCTTCCGGCAATAATAACGTACGCTACGCCACACCTGCCGAAGCTAACAGCCCCAACTTGCGGGGAACATAAATATCAAAAGCTTCACCACGTTGTTCGGCACCGGGTTAAGGAGTATGCGGGAGTTCTACTCTTGCCCCACCCCTGCTCCTGCTCCTGGAGCTTGTGATGTGTACTGACATTCTAGGGCGATACATACTTAGCGTGAGTCCTATAAACACGTTAGCAAGGTAAAGTCTACCTTTGCCGGACAACGTTATTTAACAAGCTAATAATGTGGAGCATTTGTTAGATCTGTCACGATGTGAGCTTAACTGGCAAGTAAGCGTGCTAAGCATTGTTCAGGGAGCTGTCAAACTTTTCACATCTTGACTTCGGCGTGCGTCTTCCAACAGGCCGTGCGACGACGGCAACTTGATCTTCATGGAAAATTTGCATATACATCATGTGTCCACGACTGAAATGGAAATATGGACATGCAGGCTCCGAGAATGACTACCCTCGACGTCAGCCCAAGCTCTGTTCAATCGCTCGTTCAACGGAGAAGGCGGAGCTGAGACTTCTCTCTTTAAAATTCGCTTGTCAACTGATGGCAGGCTAAAACATGCCGTGATAGATGGGGTCATATGAGACTAACGAGTCTGACCAGGTGACGCTTGCAAATGTCTGGGGTTGTTCGGTCTCTTTTTACTGTGCTGCATGCGATCTGGGGTACTTTAAGTCGACCATCCTGGCAACCTACAGAGTCACTCTCTTCGTTCACTTACTCTTTAGTGCCTCAACTATCCCTACCATGACGTTCTCGACGCGTGCCATTGGTCCCTCAAGTCAAGTCTTTGCAATACCTGAACTTGTGGCCCTTGTTTGCTCTGACCTAGAACGACCGGATTGTGCCCGTCTCATGCGCGTTTCTAGTTGTCTGTTTAATCACGCTATGCCCATCGTGTGGGGTGAGGTCAGAGGGATGGCACATCTTTTAAAACTGCTTCCTGGAGTAACGCTCGAGCGACGTTCTCGGAACGGTAGATATAGCGATCCAAATGAGCTTACGGAGGAACTTGTAAGTTGAAGGATTTTATTATCCTTTTACCATAAGTGCGCTGAGCAAGTATACGTAGGTTATACACCTGCCCCAGTCATCAAGTCTGGGGAGGCTGCGTTTGTATGCGCCGTTCGTTCGGACGCTCGAAGTACTGGAGCTACCTCATAGGTTCTACAAAATCGAAGGCAATCTCTCTGCTTTACATAGCACTATACCGAAATCCGGTTTGTTACCGAACCTACGCTATTTAACTCTCACGGACACTTGCGAAACTGTCAACCAAGATCATGTTGACTGGGTATCGCTTTTCCTGTGTCGTACCCTCCAAAGCGTCCGGGTACTCTCATGGTACCCATCCAAACGCCTCTGGCTACCCCTTGATCAATTTCCGTCTGCACTGTCTGAACTTATGCAGAAATGTCCCGATCTCGAGGTACTGGAGGTTTCCCCCAGGTCAACCATCTCGCAAAGAGAACCAGGAGTCTATATTCCATCCGAAGGCAGCAGGGAGAGTCGCCGGCTTAGATCCTCCACAGTCCCTCACTGGTGCCCCCCGTCTAGTAGTTCATACTTCCAAACCCTCCGTCAACTCACCGGCAGCACAGCGTTTTTACAGCCAGAGGTACTCTCCTTTATTGGTAGTTTACCTGCACTCGAATCACTCATCCTTCACGATTCTATTTCTGTTGCATCTCGCACCCAACCGGACCTTGGGCCTGATACCACATTCCCCGCTCTGAAGTATCTCGAGCTACGCCATCTCGATGCTCGCCTAACTATGCATCTGTGTGGCCTGAAACAACTCGTTGGCTCACTAACGAGTGCGAAAATACATTTTCCATTCTCCCCGAAAGGCGAATGGAATATCGTCCAATGCGATCCGCCCCAGGCGGCAATTTCAGCCCTGAGCTTACTCGCTCCCCACCTCACGGATCTTGCTATCCATCTACCTAGTGGTCCCCACAAAATTTCGCTCGGCCACAGTACTATCGAAGCTTTCAGGCGTCTTTCTCTCCGGTCGCTCATGTTTTCAGACGCCTGCCTTGCTCCTGATGTTGGCTGGAGCGACGTGTTAGACGCCTTGCCAAAAATCGAGATTTTACGCCTCCGGTGTAATCTCAAATGCCAGGACCTGGAGATTTTTTCACAACGCTTACCTCGGCTTCATCACTTGGAAGTCCAGGTTATCGACTTCAAGACTGCGGAGGTCTCTCTCGAAGGCGACTGTCCATCTAAACCCATCGCTAATGGTACGCCGTTGTGCCTAGCAAGCGGGCTCTATATCCATGATTTGGAAAACTGTAACGTTCTGGACAGAGTAGCGAGGTAGGCATTGATCTCGGTCCAAAGCCATTAATATATCTAACGACCGCATTTATTTAGATATCTAAGTACCATGTGGCCCAGGATTATGTGCGTGAACCGTGAATGGGAAACGCCTGCCAACATTCGAAGCATAGACGCTTTGAATGACCGTATGACCACACTTCAGGCGATCAAATGTAGGACTGGACATTTGGCCAATTGATGCCAGATGAAAACCACGTCGTTGAGGATTCCAATTTATGTAACTTTATGACTCTTTTGCAGCAACAAGGTTCTCTTCTGCCGTTTTGCGATGTATAGCATGCTTTTAGTTATTGTATGTCCTCGAGATTAATTAAAAAATTCTTATGAAGCTCAGCCACACCTTAGTCCAAACATCAAACTTGTGTGGCGGTAAGCCAAAGGAGCTCGTAAATTGGTCGTTATGAAAGGTATTAGACGCCAAGAGCGCATACATTGATCTTCACGGCTGACCCCGGTCAACCCCCTACCTCGTCCCCGGCTTCGTAGGCGGCATACCCGTTGACGTATTCCACTCTGGTCCGGGCGGAACGTTCCAATCTCCACGGCAAGTCCACTCGAAGTCCGCCCGCTCGATCGTAGCGCACTGGGCCGCGACAAACGCGTCCACCGCACACATACCGTTCTTGTCGGTTGGGCAACCTTCGAGTCCATTAAGCGGAACAACACCGTCGTTGATGATCACCCGAACTTGGGGCTCAGAATGGGTTGCGCAGGAAAGAACTGGGCGCGAAGGTAGATGAATAACTGTATCATGTACGATGAGAGATGACGTACGTTGGATTTGCATGTTGGTCGCAAAAGGAGCTGCTTGGGATGACTGGAACCTCCTATTGCGCACAATATGGGTCCAAGGCAGTGGTTCTTCCTCTTGGAAACGCGTCAAGTTCATCGCGACAAGGACTAGAAGGTGAAAGGCGGTTTAGTCTTTGAATAAACACTACGGAATGTCAAACTAACTCTTCATAAACACGGTCTGAGTGGGCGTTGCAAAACCAATCAGCTATGCGTTCGAAATGCAGTACCAGGATTTGATTCACCTCATGTGTCACATCCACATACAACGCATCGTTTAGAGGGAACTGAGTAGGGTTGTGCAATGTGGAGTTGGTGGTAGAATCGTGAACGGTGATTGGCGTATGCGAAAGCCGAGCAACCATTTCTTTCACCCAGCCTGCGCCCAATGCAAGTGACACCGGAGAGCCAAAGACGTCGTTGTACCTACGGAATAGAGATATCAGAGCTCGGTCCTTACAAGTGAAAACAATCAAACTCACCAGAACCCGAGATCCAGACTAGCAGCCAGACAAATTAGATATATGCGAGTGATAGAACCACTAGCTTAAGAACAAGAGACTTACGCATAGTGGAATCCTTCCCATTCTTCCTGAGTGAAGAGTGAACAAAACTTGGAATATCCCAATGCAACCGTCTCATAAGGGCAGAGCTAAAACAGCGAGGTTTCAGCCGCTCAGTTACTAGTATGAACGCGATATCTCACCATCTGCAACGAAAAGACGTCTTCAATCGACCATTCTACACCCGATGTGGACTTCTTGACCCGTTCCAAAGCGTCTTTGAGGTAGATATTCGCCCATCGCTTCACGTACCATAGCCCACGTCCTGCGCGCTCCATAAGATGAGCATTGGGGCAGCTAGGATAAGTTGAAACCGTAAGCATGCAATTGAGCGAATAGTATGATGAAAACCTACTTTAGATCGGGCGAGATAGTGTTATTGATCTGCAACGGTGTTGGTACGGCTTGATTTGTTCCGACAGAAAACTCACAAGGGGATCCCTAATCATAATGAGTTGTTGATACTGCTTCTCAATTGGATTGCCGAAGAATCCAAGCGCAAAGTTCATAGCAGACTGAAGCATGCGATCTCTACATCAGACTAGTCAGTAGTAATTTGGACTGTGTCAACATGTTGCGTACTGTGACTCGGTGCGGAAAACTGGAAGTGTGTTGGTCTTGGTAAAGTTTTGAAGCAAGAACCCATATCGCATGCGCATCGAGACGCCAAGATCGTCTGTATATTTTATGAGTTTGAAGACTTTTTGGTCGGTCTATTTACTCACAAAGTTGGTGTCGCCCAAACGGTGTCAGAATCTCGGCACCGAGAACGTAAGACCTATGTAAAACATATCACGTCATAAGTTGATACCATCCATCAACCCATAGCGACCGCACCAGTCGTTCAAAAATTCCAGCTCTCCGGTTGCAGCGAAGTTTGACGCCTTAGAAAACTTCTCTCGCATGCGAGCTGGCCCTCCCCACGATGAAAATTCAGTTGGGTATCTGAACCATATTTAATCAGGTTTCAACGGAGATATACCATATATAGAAGCCTCTCACCTAGCGCCATGCCGATGCAAAACATGCAACCCGGTCACGCGACACTGCTCAGGCGCCATCGGGCTCGCGTCGGGCAGTCCAAAATCCGCGCTCGGAACCGTGTACCAAGGACTCAGATTTCCCCAGCTCTTGAACAAATCGAAAGACGCCTTTGACGAGCCTTTAATCTTCTGAGGCAATAACAGTCCGGGAGCTCCGGTATGTTGGGGATAAGCGGGAGCAGTAGCGACTATTCCAGCCTCAACACCCGTAGGAGTCGGTCCAGCGTATCCAACATTGGTGGGAAAGAGCGAGGGAATCGCGTTCGTCGGTTTGGAAGGTGGGAAATGATCACTATTCGCCTTGAAGCCAGGAATAACACCTGGCAAAATCCCTCCGGATTCAGAGCAGAATCGCGAGGCGGTGTATTGTACGGCGATACAAGCCAGAATGCCTCCAGTAAAAGAAAGCAAGAGCCGCCAACGATCGTTGCGGCGTGGTGTAGCAGTGACATGAGAGTAAGGGGGAGGAGTACCGGAGCTTGGGAGCAAAGCGTCATTCTCCGTATCGTCTTTCTCCATCTCAATTCGTCGATAAGACTTGGTATCTTCCGCGTCCAGGCGGTCCATGTTGGTGGTGGTTGGCGGCGAGCGTGCTCCGAATTAGGACACATCAAACATTCCAGACTCTGAGGTCCCTTACATAGCCACCGTCTGAATCATATCCTTCCTCGGTCGGCCACCACCACAACTTTGACGCTTGGGTGGAACTCGGTCTTATTTTCTCACAAATTAGCTCCTTGGGCTCTCTTTGTCTCACGATCCTCGTATACTAGACGTAATACATTAATGTCCATCAACCCAAACTATAACAATGACATCGACCTTAACTTGGAGGATTGGCTGAATCTTGCGCTAATCGAATACGACTCATATCAAGTAGACGATACCTTCCCACTGGTGGCACCTCCTACTTTAATCCCGCCAAATCCGCCTTCTGTTACGAATCACCTACGTGAAGATTCTGAGCCCACGACGAAAGTCTCGTTCACTTATCCCGACTTAACTACTGGCTTCGACACGGTCGTTGACCCGCTAGATCTTGCCAATGCTAATTATTACTCTACGTTACGACCTTCAAACTTTGTTAGACCTGAACCAAGTAAGTGGTTCTCGGTGGATAATTTTCAACTCAACCCTTTTATCCTCCGATTAGCTTCCACGAGCCCCAAAACTCCTAACCTTCAGCTATTTACTACGCTAGAATCTCGGTGGCAGGCCGTAATCGATAGGACCCCAGACGCGCCATTCGTATATGCAGTTCTCTCCACCAAAATCTACTGTCGAGCCACCTGTCCATCTCGACGACCTCTTCGAAGTAACGTCAGGTTCTATGACACCCCCGCAGAGGCAGCCGCCGCAGGATTCCGACCGTGCAAACGCTGCAAGCCGGACGATGTGGCGGGAGAAGCGGCCGAGCAGAGGCAAGCCACGGCTGTGGAACGCGCTAAAGCTTTGATTGAGGATGCGTCTCGGAACGG
>WSTH01001754.1:0-10926 GCA_019616345.1 Ceratobasidium sp. 395
GTGAGAGTAGCATCATTCCGTGTAATCCGATTGGCACTTGACTTCACCCATTCTGATCCACACATTCTATCATATACCGACTTATGACTCGCCTAACCCTACGACAATTACCCTCGCACGGTAAAAACTCTCCTGGCAACGCGTTAATTCTCACGAAAAACAAACCGCGAGGCTGTGACCAGGCCCCGCCACCCAACGTGACGTCACTGACCCTTGGCCGGGTCGCGGATGGCGCCAGGGTGCGGTTTCATGAACCTGTATAGTTTCAGAAAACATGCATTTATACGTGAACTCAAACCACCCCTGGAAACTCTCTTCTCACGTCCTCCAGGACCTGTACCTGCCTGCCCACTCGCCACGCAAACGATACCAACGTCCGGAGCGTTTTCTCATCCGGCCGTATCCTAGGATTCCCGCCTTCCCGCATATCCACATACACTACCCGCTCGGCCTCTTCGAACTCGCCCATCCGACATAGCGCCTCGACCCACGATGTATAATTATTCGTATTCAATCGCGCTCCGTGCCTTCTTCGAAGTCCATCCCATAATTGCCTGGCCCGTGGAAGCGCACTCCGCCCAGCCCAACCAAGCGCATCCACGATAATCGACACACTCGCATTATCCCATCCGCCCCCACTCCCACTAGGTCGCTTCATCTGATCCCAAATAGCCAGCGCACCATCCAGCGAGCCCGCATGTCCATACGCATTCATCAACGCGTTTAGCAGTACCGTGTCGGGCGTCAAATTCGTGTCTAGCTTGAGTAGCGTGTGTATGCGCTGGATGTGCTCAAGCACATGTGTGTTGTGGGCCGAGGCCAGGTGTGGGTCTGGTTCGGACGGGATCGAGACCGCAGCGTAGGCTTTGAGGATCACCGTATATTCGGACGCCCCAACCTCGTACCCTCCGCGCTGCATGTCGCGCATGATCTCGTAGTACAGTGCTGCGGGCGGTGGCGCATACACCTCGGTCCGCTTCGTCGGTGCGATCGCCCTATCGACCCACCCGTCGTGTCTTCCACCATCCTTCCAAATATCCTCCTCTCGCCTGACAACCCTCAACTCGGCAAAAGCGCGAAGGACCTGTTTATACTCTTTCTCCCCAAACGCCCCACTCTTGGGATCTACAACGTGTGCATAGGCATACATCTTGAATGCCGCCTCGTGCGATGGCGCATCCTGCATGAGCAGTATCGTGAGCGCTATAAGCGGTGACACAGAGGACCTAGAGGTTCGAGACGGCTGGGATTGGGCGACATGCGAAAACGTGATCCCTCGCTGACGCATGTCAGTCAAGAGTTCTACTGCAGCGACCGACGCGGTCGCCTTGTCCAGCCCACTCCCTGAACTTCAATGAGATCGTCGCCAGCTCCAGAACGATAGAGACACTCACCTCGCCCGCTTGCCAAACCAGTCAATAATGCCGTATACGTTCCGGTAGTTGGCCCAGGCGTACTCCACGCGTCCTCCCTCCTCATCCACGCATTGATCTCGCCCTCTTCCTCTCCTTCCCGCTTAGCCTCACGTCCAACAGGCCATGTGGCGTTAACATCTCTATACACCCTTAACCGCTCCACAACCGGCACATCCTCCCTCCCTACCACACGGTCCAACGTCCGGCTCGTCAGATTGATTCCACTCTCCCGCGCCGCCTCCCATACATCCGCCACCCCGCCCGTACTAGCATCGATAAGTACGCCCCAGGCATCTTCATCGGCCGCTACACCCAGCTCATCCTCCAGTCTCCTCAAACTACGGGGTGTACGCCCGGCATGCGGAAGCGCGCCAACCAACGCTCGAAGAATCAATGTGTCTGGTATTCCACCCGCCTCCTCGAACTCCTTCACGATTCTCTCTGCTCCCTTGTGTCCTTCTTTTAGTCCAGCCTGCACCACAAGCGCAGCCCACGCCCTCGTATTCACCCCCACCCGCTTCCTAACTTCCTTCGCTACCTCCTCGCCCTCTTTCCTTTTGCCCAGTACCTCAAGCGCAGTAGCCCATATCTCCACTTGTCCCCTCACGCCCTCCGGCAGCGCCTTCAACACCGGTCCAACTTCTTCGGGTCGCACAGAGCTCACCAGCGCCACCCACGCTCCAGGCGGAGGCTCGATTCCACGAGCGGCCATCGTGCGCATCATTACCCGGAGCTCGTCACCCGCGGTCGAGGGAGAAGATAGAGCAAATGCACATGCGATAGGAGCCCATGCATCGCCGGGCGGAGGAGGCTCCATGGTACTTGCTAGACCAAGTGCGTCGTTGGGTCGTCTCAGCAGCGCATATGCGTGTACAACGCATAATGTATCTTCCCAGCTGGGTTTACGCACGAACACCCTAGTCATATCGGCGTGTACGCGTACAGCTAGTTCAAGTTCTGCAGGATGAGGATATGACCCGCGAGGAGAGGTTGTAAGAGCAGAGAGAAGCTCGGAGAGGTACCAAAGCGGATTAGAAGGTGTTGCTGAGTCTCCCGCAACCTCATGCACTGTAGCAATATCCACTTGAGACGTCTCTTGATCCTCTGCGACCAAAGTAAGATCTAATGGATCCTTTGGCTTGGATGCGCGGTACGCAGGAACAGCGGTGACAAGCTCTGCATATGGCTTGTGCAACAGTGCCGGTCGGACAGGCGGATTCGTCCTCAAAAGTACGCATAGTGTCTCGACCGCATCGCGCACAACCTGCGCAGGATTTCGGTATACCGGCGGAGGGTCGCGCGCACCGAAGAAACGCCCAATGAGCGAGCGGGTTTTACCTCTACCTACGTTTGACGTAGAAGTAAACGATCGGGTGGGCTGTTGATGCCCAGACGCGGTGGTTGGAGAAAAATAGCTGGGGCTCGATCGGGATGAGGTCGGAAAGCGAATAGCTAGCAGGGTGTGCAATTTGGGACATTTGGTCGTGGTATGAGATAGTGTCGTTCGGAGAGACATGCCTAACGGCAATGGAGTAAAGATGATTGGACTTATTCAAAATCAATGCCCTGCCTTGCGTGCGGTTTCCCTAAGATAAGTGCTAAATTTATGTCACCAGCAGACGAGACTTTGATTAACAAAGATCCTAAGTCGAGCGAGCGAGATATTTAGAAAGTCGCTGGGCTAAAGCTGCTTTGGGCGTTTTCTGCTAACCAGGGATGACTGAGATTAGTTGACTAGAGTAGCATATTAGGGTGAGCCAGGAGTGTGTCTGATCACCTTAATTGCAAATTCGACGATCATGCCCAGCCTGATAAACAAAAGCCGCCGGCGCTAATTACGCGCGCGCTTCAGTACTCTAGTAAAATTGTCTGGATACTTAGAAAGTGCAATAGTCCAACAAGTACGCGAGTGATATAAGAGGCGAGTCTTACAGTGTCAGACGTGCTAATATATGATATAACAATTAGCATATCCTCGGTAATCTAACTTTGACAATGAGGCGGCCATCGCACGTTATTCGTCGCTTTCCATACGTGATAGTATGTCGGTCCCTAGACCTCTCATGAGTACCGACTCACGGGCTCTAAACGAGAACCTACCGAGGTGGCAGGAATTGTGATCAGACGCCTTTGACGTTTCATGGGAGCATTTGCTTTATCAATGCTCTCAGCCATGCCAGGGTGTAACGTCGAAGAATCCCTCTAAACTCAACGCGCTCAGTGGACCATCTGTTCAATAACGGATGGAAATATCTCACATAGCGCCAGAACGATATTTTGTTGCTCCCCTCCTTTGCGCGCTGCGTTACATCCGCTGGAGACGTTGACGAGGAATCAACTACCCTAGATGTCGTCTGTGGCGCCAACTTGGGTAACTTTTTAGTGACCGAAGCTGGAAGTAAAGTCCGCACAAACGGCTTAGACGATAGGGGTGGCTTGAGTGTAGAACGCCGAGAGTTCAAAGCAATGCCGGTCAGCCATTTGAGCTGGTCGGGTGGCCCCTCAATGTGCTGAAATGCCCGTTTCTCCAATGCAGACAGCTGCACAGGCTACCCGAGATGAGTTAGTTGCAAGTCTGAGTGACTGTAATACGTTGGCTTACTTCCGGAAGTGTGGGTGGTGTAGACCGTTCTGACGGTGATACAATGGCCTCAAGTCATATCAGCATTGAGCCATGATAGTTGAAAACACTAAGCATACCTCTGGCGAGCCTGTGGATCCTGGAGGGTTAACCCGCGAGCAGTCGCAATTTTCATCAGGAGCCGGGATAGGAAAGTCCACAAAGTTCTTGATGAGCGTACGACCTCGTATGTTTGTTGACTCGTAGAAATAAACAACGGTGCATTCTGCTCTGTGACCGGAGCGCTCGGGTTTATGCAGAAGTTGAGACTGGAAGACCATGCGATAGAATAATTTTATTGAATGTTGAGATAAAATAATGACAGTAATGGTGACCGAAAGTGTACCCCTCGATCGATCCAAATTGAGTTTTAAATAGGGGCTGGAGTTCAGGGGTATGTATTCGTAAGCATGCCGATTGAGTCAATAACTTGAACAGAGTAAACAACCAAATCTTTGAGATGAAAAGAGGAGAGATGGTAAAGCATATATACGATTCAAAACGATACTAATTCACACAAAGTAGCCGGTGTAGATACGACAAGAAAAACGAGACGTAGATAAGCAGTCAAATGTTCAAGCAAAACATCAATACATCAGAAACAAGGTATCCGTGGTCGTTGTTCGTTCGTTACCGCGGTAGAGGCGGGACAGGAGGGACGGGTGAAGCTCGAGAGGTGCGCCATGATTTCCTCCCCTCGCCGTTGGACGCTGGAGGACGAAGGCGTGGCTGTGGGCCTCCGGCGCGCTGGGATTCCATAGTAGCGGTAATAGATATTTGTTGGCGAATGAAATCGGCGGTACCGGGTCTGTATACGATCGTCAATAGCTAATATAAGGGGTATTTTGTCTCGTGCTTACCTCATACGCAAAATCCGCAGGATAATATCCGAATTCTGGTTCTTACCGTCCTTTTTCTTCTCGCGCTTGCGTTGTTTAATCGTCCCCAGACTGTTCTGGGAGTACACGGATTTGGCTCTTCGCACCGTCGAGGAAGATGACCGCAAGTTCTCCTGCATGACCTTCACACACTCCTCCATTAAGTTATCCCTACACGTCGAGCGTTAAACAGAGCTAAATGGAACAAGCATCTGACTTACGTTGGCCAATCGTAATAAAGTGGAACTGTCTTCAAGCTGCGGAACTTTTGGTTCTGCAATAACTCGTTCGAAAGGCCGTTTCCTTCCGCATACAAGTAGTTTCTCAAGAACTACGAACCAGTAGGTCAGTATAATTCAGACTGGCAATGATTCAAACGTACGTCAAGCCACTTGAATACGATTTCAACCTCCTTGTCCGTGAGCGGTTTCATGTCCGTAGGCACGTCGCTCAGCGGAGGTAACAAAAGATTCTCGAGGGTTCCTAGAATCTCCTTCCACACCTTGATCATTACCATCTCTTGAGTTGCGTCGCTGAGATTGGAATGGAGCACAGGAAGATTAACATCGAAATGGTCAAATAGGGGTGCAATCGCGGCTTCAATTTCAAGGTCTCCAAGAGCTTCATTCTGTTTTCGCAATTGTTGCCGTTCTTCCGGGGGGAGCGGGACTGCTGGCTCGTTTATCGCACCCATTGCGGAGCGATAGAATGCCGTTACGTTTCCGATAGCCTTGTTATAGTCGTATACCGGTTTACTCTTGATCAACGTCCGAAGTGTTGGCCTGGACAGGCTGTGCCGAATAATAGGCGACATCTAGCGAATCGTTGTTAGCCCCCAAGCTTACCAAATTTTGAACGATATATACCTTGTTTACGAATATACGTGCCATCTCGCCCTCGGTTCGTTTCAGAGATCGGAATGCTCGCCCAAAATAGAACATAACATCATCCTTCTCCCCTTCCATGCTTACTCGCACGAGTATTCGACCACCCGGCTCGAGGTCAAGCCATAAGTCATGCGTCAAGAAATCGCCGAATCTTCTAGGGTCAAGACAAAGATACCCTCGACCGACCGTGTCGTGGCTTCCAATGAGCTGACGATCACGGACAGATGCCATCACCCAAAGAGGGTTCTCAACGACAGTGATATCGAACGCCTCTTCCCCTAACGATAACATCACGGTATTAATACCATCGTAAAACTTCATCAAGTACACTCACATCGGGGGCTTGCAGTATCATAAATCGTTTTGGTCTTGGCCAACTTGCTTCCGTGCTCATCGCTGAGCACTACAAACGTATCCATCGAAGAAGCTGGGTTATTATCCAGTGGAACCAGGTTCTCTGCCTGAACGATTTTGACAGTGAACAGGTACCGCGATTTGTCGTTCTTGTCAGGCGGTGGCGGAGGCTGGTCCTCTAATGCAACTACGATCTTATCAACCTCCATCTTTTTCTGGATGTTGTCTAGAAGCTTGCGAGCAGCCTCGATATTATTGAGCTTGACGCAGGGCTGCATGATGCGTAAGCATAGACAACTCATATATAACCAGAAGAAGAACTTGCCTCAGGGGTGAAGTTAAACAATTCAATCTTCTTCTCTCCAACATTCGTAAATTGTTTAGCTTTTTCAAGCCACGCAGACTGTTTCTGAGGCTGGAGATCCGTATTACCGCGCGGAAACATATCTTGTTCGAACAGCTCCTCAATCGAACGGCAATACTTTTCGATGGCCTGACTGATGGTCTTATTTTCGCCTTGTTAGTAAAACCGCAAGTCAAGCGTAAACGATAGCTTACTGATGATAAGCGGGTCAAAAAGCGCGCGTTGTGGTAGTCGTCTGGCCAATTAAGATCGAGGATAAAGTCAATAGGGCTGTTAAGCGACCCGAACAAGTCGACGATGGATGAACTGTTGCGGTCGTCTCCTTCCGGAATGAACTAAGGGCATATAGTCAGCACAGAAACGTGGCCGAGCGTGGAGTCTCTGGACTCCAGTGGGGTACAGCGTCAACTAACCTTGTCTTCTGCAATCGCCTAAACCAATCTCGTCAACTTCACTACCAAAGGCGCAAACAGGAAGCACATACCGCCTGAACCCACTGGATGGTCTTACTATCCGTCTGCCTAATCCAATGAAGCACATAAGGCTCGAAATACCCAGCCAAGTCAAACGCGACCCCCGAGCTGAAGTTGAACTCATCATAAGTATATAGCCCAAAGTTAAATTTCCAGGTACATACTCTGGGCAAAATTTAGCATGTAATTTAAGGATAACCTTTGCTTGATGATATAGGTTAAACACAGCATCAATTGAAGTGGGCGGCGGGTTTCCGGATACTGTCGCCGAATAGAGTTGATCGCGTTGGTCCTCAAGATCTCCGAGGTATAGTGGGACCTGGCTCTCGACGACAAGCGATACAATATCAACGTTCCTGTTTGGACCATCTACGGTTAGCCTAATTATGCTCCCGAGTTAACCTCGATCCACTTGCCCAGTTAACGGTTCAGGGAAGCGTTTCTTCAAAAGCTTAGCCGTCTTCTCCACCCTACTCGACAACTCTAACAAGGGGTACGCCCGATCCGGGTCTTCAACACCTAGCATATCGCTGCTCAACTCCGTATACTCGTGCACCGCGGTCGTACGAATATGATCCATAAGTTCTTTGACGCGGTTGTCAATCTCGTCTTGATAGCGTGCAAGAAGTTGATGTCCGTGAATGATTCGAAGGATGTCGTCATAGGGTATAATGATATCCGGTTTCAGTTTTGTGAGTTCTCGGATCGAGTGGTAGACGACGCCCAATAGAATGTTGTACAAGGAACCGTAGATGGTTGATATATAATCGACCTGGCAAACGGGATTAGGTACCAACAAGCTCGGTGGCCAGTAAGAGACTTACATCGGGTGAGGGCCAGTTATCCAACGATATCTCCGTCATCGTCTTGTTCACAACCTGCAACGCTTCAGGCAGGCACTCCAGTGGCACCTCTTCTCGTTCGTATTTATACCGCACCACATCCAAAAAGCACGCGACTCGATACGTTTGCAGCACCCTCCACCGCACCGCACATTCGTTAATAATCTCGTGATTTCGTTGACTCAGGATAGTGAGCGAGACCTCCTGGTCCTCAGGTAGCGTGACCATTGCGGTCAAGTCTGCGTCGACACAAAGCTCGACAAGGCGCTTGTAGGCTTTCTTCGGATTCGGTGGAATGTACGTGAAGGAATCTGGTTCATCACCATCATCTCCAACTGAGAGTGTTGAAAAGCGGCTGGAGATCGAGTCGTGTCGCCCAGATATACCAGGCGATTCGGAGTACATGGATTCAGGACGAGCGCCTGGATTTGGGAGGGCTGTTGCGGTGATATCAGAAGGTGTAAACTTGGCCAACGCCGGATTATGTCGGATCATAGCCACCATGAGCTGAGAAAGCTGAGAGTTCTCGGTCGTTCGCCATTGCTGAAAGGCCGCATCAGAGCTAAAGTCTTCTCGCCGGCCGGGAAAGGGCATCCCAACGGTGATATTCTTCAAGCATGTCTGGAGTGATGTGTGAGGCCTCGTATCCGAACAGTGGCGAGCGACTAACCTTGAGATCAACGATTGCCGCCTATCACCCCCAATCAATAATATGAGCACAACTCTGACACAATCGGCGTACCTTGTCCGTGCATACTTTCGCAGCAGCATTCACATCCTTCTGCAAATCCGCGTCCTCGATCCCAAACAACTTGCCCACCGTTTGGACAAGTGGCATATCCGCAATCGAACCCTCGCTCGCAACCTGCACCCACGAATCCCTCTCTTTCGGTGGCCTCCTAGAGGTCGCACTGGACGGTGTAGACGAGTCCTCCCTCGGCGGCGTCAACTTGGTCGAATACATCTCCAACCGGGACGTCAACTCGGGTGGAACATGATGCACCGTTCGAAGCGCGTCGCGCAAGATACGAATAAAGATCGCGACCTGTTTATTCAGCTCGATCTTCCAGCCGTCGCCTTCAAGCGCCTTGTCCTTCTTCAAGATCGTCGTAGAGGACGTGACGTACATCAAAATGAGCTCCTCGATTCGTCTGTTCTCTTTCATCTGCTTAAGGAAACGTGGGTCTTTAAAGTTGCCCCAAAAGGCACCGACCGTTCTACGTGTGTATTGATCCGTGTAGCTATAATAAGCAAACCCATTAGACTCGTGATACGAAAGACTCGATATGAGAAACTCACGCCGCATCCTTCCCCATGAATATCTTCTGCATCTTCTCCTCGATCTTGGGCAAAAAGTCCTTTGGAAACTTGACCTCGCGCGCGCCATCGCCTCTTGTCGGTATCAAGTCCGCAAAGTTGATGAGCGAAGACAGACGCGACGGTTCGGGCCGGCTCGCTGGCTGCTCTTCGGGCTCTGGTTCCTCATTCTTGCGCGGTCGCGGTGTGATCAGGTAGGAGAGATATCTACAAGTCGTACGATGAGCTGCGTATCAGTAACCAAATATGATCGCCACTCACGCAACTCGGAGGCAGTATCTGACGGCCGGTAGGGGTTATAGAATTTATCAGCAAGAGAACTTGGGTACAGTAAGCTCACTGACTGGTATAGTGCGCTGTCTGTAAGACGGCCGTTGACCGTGCTCCGAGTCGAGTTGACGGACATCGTAGAGTCGAGCCCAGTATTCTCTTAGTCTTCAGGTAAATTCAGATACAATAACGAAGTATTCTAGCCAAGACGAAGCGTGCACGGCCAGGTTATATTCCCCAGCAGAGTACCAGACACAGCCCAGAGACGAAGTCAGAAGTACACATCCGCAGGCGGTCATTACATAACCATATGACATGCCCTTAACGGCGCCAAATGGCTATTGTCATCTCACCCGATGCACTTGGCGCTGCACACACACCGCACGACTGCGGCGCCCGAGCCCGAGCCTCAAAATCCTAACACCGCTCGCAGCTCTCACACACAAAACCATCATCTAAGTTATGAGGTAAAACAACATCATCGTCATCAACAGGACCCGCAGGAGCCCCTATTTGGGAGGTACAAGACAAACAACAGGTCAAGAAACAGTCTCAAGCGGCACGACCAAGTCAGATCAGGAGAAACAGTAACAGGAAAAAAAAAAATGAAAATCGAGAATCCGAGCTGCAAGTCAAGGGCGAGAGAATATTGTATCGGATCAATAGGTGGGGAGTGAAACTGCGTCATTGCCCTGGTCGTGTCGTGATGGTCGTGCAGGTATGGCAGGCACAGATCGTTTACGCAATGATACACCCGCCCTTCTTCTTTACCGTCCTAGGAGGTGGAGACACTACGTCCGCCGCGCATCAGTTAAAACCCGACCCTATTGCGTCACCAGCTAAAATCAAAACTCACAAACAGACCGAATCGCCTCGTCAAACACCGTCTTGAGTCCCTTTTGCGTCAGCGCAGAGCACTCGAGGTACTTGACGGCACCAATGTCCTTGGCCATCGCGACGCCCTGCGGATAACCAATGGGGGCCATTCGGCTGTAACATACCAAGAAAAGAGCTCGTCAGCATCCGAATAAATCTCGGCTATAGCTACGCGAGGCGGCACGCACCGCTCTCGGAGCTTCTCAATCGTCGTCGGGTCCTCGCGCAGATCCAACTTGGTGCCTACGAGCACGAGCGAGGTCGACGGCGCATGATGCGAGATCTCGGGCCACCACTATACAACGCCCAGACCGAATAATAAGCAAATCAAAAACAAGGGGGCGCAGAGCTTCTTTCGTACCTTGGTTCGCACGTTCTCAAAGCTCGGTGGGCTGACCAGCGAGAAGCAGATCAAGAAAACATCGGTTTGGGGATACGACAGCGGACGGAGACGGTCATAGTCCTCTTGGCCGGCCGTATCCCAAAGACCAAGCGAGATGGTCTTGCCGTCGACCATCACATTTGCGGAATAATTGTCGAAAACTAATTTAGGGGAGCGTGACAATCAGAAACGATGACGCGAGCAAAGACGAGCCACGTAAAAACGTACCGGTTGGAATGTACTCGCCC
>WSTH01001755.1:0-10923 GCA_019616345.1 Ceratobasidium sp. 395
CTAATATCAAAAGAAACGGTAGACCACGCGATTTGACATTTTCCATACGTGCGCCCCACGCCTTTTTGACTTCCATATGTGCTCCAGCATGGTATCAATAACGCTTAACCCCGAAAGTTGTCACCCGATTTCGGTTAAAAAGCACATGTTGGCCTATGGATTTCCTCTTACTCTCTGGTCAACCAGTATCATTCCGCCATGACCTCCACTCTTCTGCTGTTCGCACTTTCGGCCGTCTACGCAGTACAAGCCACACCGACATCCACCGCCGCCAAGGCAACTAAACTCAGTTTGTCCAGGCATGTTTTGTCCAACGGCGCTAAGCCCCGAGACGTAACTCGCCTTGCTCTTTCTCCAAAGAGCGAGGGCCTCCAGGATTATTACAAAGGGACTGATTTGCAGTGGGTTTTTCATGCATGAGTCCCATTAATTTGGCCCATAAATTCTGGTCCAGGTGGTACGGCGCGATCCAGGCTGGGACGCCTCCGCAAAACTTTACGGTCGTATTTGATACTGGCAGCTTCTCAGGAGAGATCCCTAGTGAGTTTTTGATTTCAACTGACAGATCAGATTCTAATAAAGCGCATAAAGACACTTCCTGTTCTTCTTGCATCAACCAGAAGAAGTTTAACTCTGCAGCATCCTCAACCTTTTACGACTACCACCGAACATCTACTGAGAACTTTGGCACCGGCGTTGGCGTTGATCCAAGCGTAAGTAAAAGCCTACTTGCATAACAAGTCGGTGTTCTCAAGTATTTGCTGTATTAAAAAAGGACTACGAGAGCTTGACCTTGTCGGCTGTTCGTGATACGGTTGCGATCGCTGGCTTGTCTGCAGCAAAGACCGACTTTTACTTGATCACTAAGCAATCCGCAGGATTCAACGCAGATCCTTTCGATGGTATCTTTGGTGCGTAATGGACAGAAGATAACACAGTCCTTTACTCAGACTCACTATTAGGTATGGGATACGATGCCGATGGAAGTGTGTTCCAAAACCTCGTAAACCAGGGTCTTCCTGGTAAGTGCCAGTGTTGATTTGTGATTCGAAAAATTATTCATATATGCTATGATTAGCGGTGTTTGGGATGTGGTTGACTCCCCAATCGGTGGGCGGCGCCGAGCTTACACTGGGCGGCATTGATAACACGAAGTTCTCCGGCGCTCTAACCTACATTCCGGTTGACCCTACCACACAAGTATGATTTATATCCTCACAATAGTTATACTCGTGCTAATAGAGCACGCATATATAGGGGTTCTGGCAACTTGTATCCACTCAGTATGCCGTGAACGGTAAAACGTCTAGCACCCTCAAGCAAACTACCCATATCATCTTCGATAGTGGAACCAGCAACGTGAGGTCAAAATACTTTCAGGTTGAAGGATGCTTAAACATCATTTTGTAGATTGTATTTCCCAAGGCAGTCACCGAAGCGATGTATGCTCTGATATCACCAAATATCAAAGCCGTCGGAACCAAGGGCGCATACGGTCTTCCCTGCTCCCAGATCGGTTCCCTCACCGCGAAGCTTGATTTTACGTTCAAGACTACCAGCGGCGCGGTATGCCAATCCTATCCTGCATGTGTTCTGGCTTTCTGATTGCTGGAACCACAATCTAGTCCTTCAATCTAACTATCCCTCCGGAGGAGCTCAACGTCGGACCATTTGCTAGCGACCCCTCAACCTGTCAGACTTTGATCAATGCGCAGAGTGGATACTATATTCTTGGTGGTAGCTTGCTGAAGCACTATTACAGCGTCTGGGATCAGGCTAACTCCCGGATGGGTTTTGCGGCTGGTGAGTGTTTAACTTGTGTAATTGCTGCTGCAGCATCATACTAACGTTGAATCGTATTAAAGGTGCCCCATGAGTATCCGACTACTCGCTGTATATAGTTGAATAAACTACCGGTACATGATATCTACTAGTCGATATACGCAATCGCTGAATTGCATAACTGCTCGACGCCATCTACTATACTCCCTCCTGCAGCCACTCCTTACATCCTTCTCTAGGAGTAATAGTGCACACGAAAGGTAGAGGATGGCTGATAACCGCGAAATGAGCATAAGCCAATATGGAATAACACGTAAATTACCTGCTCAAGTCGGTAGAGTAGCGCTCCTCTGGGGTAATCTCTACACCGTTCTCGTCCTTGAATTTTCTAATATAAAAGTTCGCCAAAACGTTGCTTAATTCGACAAAATTAGTCAACTAGCCTGACGAATACAAATTAGAAGCATACCTAATCGCAATCCATAATGTTTGTTGCGTAGTCGCAATTCCCGGACATATCCTGAAGCGGACTTGGTGATACGATGAATTGACCGAAAATGAGACTATTTACCTTCTGCCGAACCCAAATGCGTAATTCTCTGGCTCTGGTGGAGGATTTGCGACCAGATAACGCTCTGGCATGAAACGGGAGGGTTCCGGGTATACTTTCGGATTGTGCATTATCTTCCTGTAGTGGAAGCCTTATATGATTACTCGGTTGCATGAATAAAGCAACTCACCACATATTGACTATCACGAACGATCGAGCTGGGATTCGATAGACTCGTCCTCTTGATATCACTGTATCGTCTTCACTACTTGATTGATGACCGGTCATATGGAGAGATGGGTGCCATCTGTACAGCTCCCGGACAATTGCGCTGGTATACGGCAGGTTTGGCCGGTCTTCGTAAGATATCATTCTTGACGAGCGGCCTTCAAACGCCGACTGCTCAAGATACGCGGCTAATTCAGCTTGCGCTTTGGCTTGAACGTCGGGGTAGAGCGTCATGGCAAGGAAGAAAGATTCGAGGGCGGAGGTAGTATTACCAGCTCCTCCAGCGTATAGTGCAGAAGCCAGGTACTACAGCGTTATTTAGTATTGGGCAACAGGTGGATTGAGTTTTTATACGCACTTTGATGTGTTCCCTATCCTCTGCACTAATGGGTTTACCGTCTTCTTGTTGTAGAAGCTTTGAAGCAAAAGAAGGTTCTGCAGTTCCTTCAACCTATAGCAGACAGGCGCTTCGTTAGCTACTTTTTTTTTTGTTTATGGTTCGAAGTAATTTACCATTTGGTTTTCTAAGTATGTAAAAGGCTCCTCACGATGAACCGCCTCCAGGTGCTTCAGATGCTGGGCTCGACGGTGGAAACTTGCCAGCGGGAACCATTCCGGAAGATAGCGTACTATGAAACTACTGTTGGTATCCCAGAATTGACGGCCCAGGGTTCACACGTACAAGGCGGGAACATGTCGACAGCCCATCTTGTGGGCTGCATGGCTGTAATTGAAGTCAGTCGCTAATATTTACGTGGTCGGAATGACTTACTTTCTGAAAAACCGGCCGTAGCCAACTTTGCGTTCCGTACAAAACGATCATCATCAGACTTTACTTCGTATCCATATGCTATGCGAATGAATACGCTGGATGACATGCTGCAAAGGCGGTAAGATCTACTAAACAAACGTAGATATCATGATACTCACAGACGGGCGGCTTCGAGGAAGTTCGTCGGTTTCTCAACAAGGCAGCGCATGAACTTTCAGACCTCTTGGTACTGTAGCGGAAGATAGCTCATTGCAGCACGATTGTTTAACTCTCTGTGTAGCATGGCGCGATAGTGTCTAAGCAGAGGACCGTTTTGTAGTTGTGCAATTGTTCTGTCGTAACCGGTTCTACGACGAAGAAACAGCGGTCATTCTGTGAAAACACTCTAGGTCCCCTATAGCTTACAATCTTATCATCTCGCTAATACGTCTGTCTGAGTAGTTTGCTCCTCGTTTTTCGAAAAGTTCACACGCAAGCTCGGGATCGGATATCACAATGTGCTGTTTGTGGAGGATCTTTATAGTAATAATTGGACCTTCGTGTTCTCAGTTTTTGGGGCAACCATGAGCTCAAAAGTATTGTACTTACCGAACTGATTCGCATACTCGGCAAATTTGAGCCAGAACGCGTCGACCTTTCGCAGCTAGTAAATTTGTTAGGTCAGTTGCCGTAACCTATGAGTAGAGGTATTTGAACTCACTTCGAGTGCACTGCCAAGTAGAGGGAGACCTAATGGACCAGGCGGAAGAGGTATTTTGTTTTTTGAGTAGTACCAAGAATAGATAAAGACAGATATGACGCCCGCAACGAGGGTAGAAGATAAAAACGCGTTATCCATTGGTACCGAGGAGTTGAGGAGGACAATCTGTTTAGGAGAGTGCGGAAGATGCTAACTGCTAAGGCCAATGAGAAGCAACGCGTGGTAAAAACGCGCGTCGTCTCCATGCCCGACAAAAACTAAATAGCTCTTTTACATGGCCGATAATTTGAATGCCGGCGGCATCAAGGTGTAAGGGTTGGATTAGCATATCGCAAGAACCGGATAAAGTTATTGGCTAGGTGCCGCAAGCCCCACTATCAGTCCTAAGAGCAAGTGAGTCTCAAATAGCGGCCAGGGAGATTGCTCTTGATAATGTCGGAAGGGGTATAGTTGAGACAAGTTAGGACGAAAATGTAACAGCCACGGGACCAAACTCGAGCAAACACGGCCGTTGAAACCGTGTGCGCTGTTGTAGTGTTTCCTCCAGTAAGCTCTTATCAGGACCACAATTTCGCATTAAACTAGGAGAATAGGAGCTCTGTATATAACTGCTGTCTCAGACAGTATATATGCGCATGCTGGTCTGACATGAACTTAGCGTCACTCAGTCACTTCTCGCAACCACTCTTCACAACCTTCCTTGGGTGTAATAGAACATTTAAATGGCAATGGATGACTAATTTTTCAAGTTCATAGTCAGTTATACGCACATGGTAGTGTTACTTAGCCTCACCTGATAAGCCCAGTTGAGTATCTTTCCTCTGGAGTAATCTCCATGCCATTCTCGTCTCGGGCCTTAGTAATCGTGAAGTTGGCCAAGGTGTTACTACGATGCTGGGTAAGTCGAGAGTTCGAGCTCGTATAGCAAGATCTTGGCGTACCTGATAGAGATCCACATCGATTGTTGCGCTATATCAAGCCCTGGACAAATTCTGTAGCAGGACGGCAAGTTTAGTTCTAGTTTATCATGCTGTTCACCCACGTACCGTCTGCCAAATCCAAAGGCATAGTTCTCCGGCTCTGGTGGCGGGTTCTCAGCTAGATAGCGCTCGGGCCTGAATTTTCCTGGTTCTATGTACACATCTGGATCGTGCATGATTTTCCTACCAAGCAAAAACAGCCTTAGTTAGAGCCATTGCATCAAACAGTTGTAGTACTGACCAAATATTAGCCATAACTAGAGATTGGGCGAGGATTCGATAGACCTTGCCGCCTGAAACCACGTTACAGTCATCCTGATCGCTTGATCGATGCGCCACCATATTCGTAATTGGATGCCAGCGCAGAACTTCGTGGACAATACAGTTGCTGCCAGAACCGATCAAAAAAAACCTCAACTCCGAGAGTTCGAGGCATAACTCGGGATCCAGCCCTTATGGCATCGTGTACATACATGCGTTGGACAGCCATACATCTGAGTTACAAAACGCATACAGCATGAAGTGAAACGGATAAAAACTGGCGGAGTTAGACAAAAAACAAAACTCAAGACTTTTTGATCAGTTAAGTAACGTGATTTTGATTCGGCAAGGTCACTTACATGCCTCTGCCAAATTTCTTGGGTACGTGCAATTTGTGTCTTTCATTTTTGCTTATGTATAAGTACTGCCTCTAAGCTCTCCGTACCTGCATCTCGCTCAACTGTTCTTACTGTTTCTACAATGCCAAAGGTGATCTCCAAAGCAAAGGTTTCCGCTGTCTTGGCTGGGCTGGATTCCGGCCATCCTTATGCGAAAATCAAGCGCGATGTTGGTATATCGCACGGAACCATCTCTAACATTCGCTCTACCCATCGTCCCGACCTTGAAATGTCGGTTGGGGGTCGTCCTCGCAAACTTTCCCCGGCGGCGGTCCGGTACGCCGTCCGCTTAATCACTCACCACAACTGCGTTTCAGCCGTACAGGCTACGCAAATGCTGTGCAGTCTTAGCGGGGAGTCCATCAGTCCACAAACCGTCCGGCGCGCGCTCAGGGAGGCGGGTTTAAGGGCCGTTAAAAAGGTCAAGAAACCGAAGATATCAGCTGCAGCCAAACGTGAGCGGGTTGCTTTTGCCCTGGCACACATGCATTGGACCGTAGAGGACTGGTGCCGGGTTCTATGGTCAGACGAGACCAAGGTGAATCGCTTAGGCTCAGACGGAGTTTGATGGGCTTGGGTTCGTGGCAGGGAAACTCAGCTGAAGGATAATATGGTGGTTAGCACAGCCAATTTTGGCGGAGGGTCGATCATGTTTTGGGGGTGTATGGGCTACGCAGGAACTGGCCACGGGTGCAAGCTGGAGCGTACACTGAATAAGCAACTGTACCTAGAGATTTTAGGGGACGAGATGACGCGGAGCCTGGAGCATTTAGGGTTAGAGCCGGAGGAGGTGCTGTTTCAGCAAGACAATGCAAGCGCACACAAGGCAAAGGACTGCATGAAATGGTTAGACGATAGTGGCATTGAGGTTATGGAATGGCCTCCGTACTCACCAGATCTTAACCCGATTGAAAACCTATGGGCCGAGCTGAAACGACGCCTTGGGCGATACGAGGACCCCCCCGCTGGGATCCACGAGCTTTGGGACCGAGTTCAGGAGCAATGGAATGGAATCGAGCCGGAATATTGTCAGAAGCTAGTAGAGAGTATGCCAAAACGAATGGCTTTGGTTTTGAAGAACAAGGGGGACTCAATCAAGTACTGAACTGTTCGGAATGTGTTTTGACTAGGTTACGTTACTAAACTGATCAAAAAGTCTTGAGTTTTGTTTTATGTACAACTCCGCCAGTTTTTATCCGTTTCACTTCATGCTGTATGCGTTTTGTAACTCAGATGTATGGCTGTCCAACGCATGTATGTACACGATGCCATAAGGGCTGGATCCCGAGTTATGCCTCGAACTCTCGGAGTTGAGGTTTTTTTTGATCGGTTCTGGCAGCAACTGTAGCGCTAGTATATGGCAGGTTCGGCCGGTCTGCCGGCAATATCATTCTGGATGGGTCACCTTTAGTTGATCGTTGCTTTAGATACGTAGCGATCTCGGCTTGGGCTTTCGCTTGGACGTCTGGGTAGAGCGTCATGGCCAGGAAGAAAGATTGCACGCCAGAGACAGTGGTGTCAGATCCGGCACCATAGAGGGTTGAAGCTACACTCTGTTGCGTTTTAGTTAGCATATATCCTAAAGTCAGAGCGCTTGCTACCTACTTTAATTTGCTCCTTTGTCTCATCGTCAATGGGCTGTCCGTCATCTGGCTGCAGCAGCTTTGATGTAAAAGAGTCCTCCGCAGTTCCTTCGGCCTAGATGAATAGACGCAATAAGCCCGAGTCTAATCATGTTTTCAATATTTATACCATCTGCTTCAATACATATTCGAATGGCTCATTCTGGGCAACAGCGTCCATACGTCGTATATCCCGAGCCCGGCGGTGGAAGGATATGAGAGGGAACCACTCTGGCAAATACCGCACTAAATAACATAGTTAGCGTCACAGCATGAAGATGACTGGATAAGCTCCTGACAAAGTGGAAGAATATTGACCGCCCATCTTGCAGGCGCCGCAACTGAAATCATTCAGTAAGCAGAAACTTTTGACCGCGGGCTAAAAGCTCACTGTCTGAAAATGCGGACATGAGCTCCTCCGCGGCTTGCACAATATGATCATCGGCAGAATTGACCTTGTACCCGTATGCTATACGAACGGCTATACTTGCTGCCATGCTTCACGGCGAGAGAGAATAGAAAAAAAGGGTTTTAAGTGAGCTCGAAACTACCCAGACATTATACGGACAACTAACAGGTGTACATGCGCCATAAATTCGCCGGGTTGATCGATCAAACGCCGCATAAACCTCTGGATTTCATACTGTTGCAGCGGAATGTAATCAAGAGAAACTCGATTGTTAAGCGCGCGCTGGAGCATGGTGCGGTAACGTTTGAGCAATGGTCCATATGGTGTGAATACAACGTTCTTGTCCCATCCAATTCTTCATCATATAATTAGCATCTACAATAGCGGTTGTTTTTAATAAACGTACAGTCGCGCCATCCCGCTGATGTTCCTATCCGAATAGTTCGCCGCTCGCTTTTCAAAAAGCTCGGAAATTAGATTGGGGTCGGATATCACAAACATACGCTTATGGAGCATGCGGACACAGACGATGGGTCCTGTTGAGAGCATTCGTGGCGAAAAAATGGACAGAAAAACCTTATGACTCACCGTACTGGTCGTTATATTCTGATAATTTGAGCCAATATGGACCCGAGTTTTGTATCTGGTTCACGGCTTGGTGTAAATACAATATGTCACCAAACATCGCATCAGTACTTACTTCTAACGCACTGCCAAATATGACATGTCCTTTTGGTCCTGGAGGAAGCGGTACAGAACCTTGCGAGCGATACCATGAGTAAAATATACCAGACAAAGCTCCTCCTATGAGGAGGGCAGGAATAACGCGGTTGTCGTTCATGGCTGGTGTGATCAAGATTCGAAGCCCAAAGGTAGACCTAGCACTTTTATATACGTTACCAGCCTAGAAGATTTGACCGCAGTTACTTAATTGAGATGTGCCCGTTGCCGGGCGATGCACCTTGCTTGCTTAGGGTGGGTTTGATACGTTATATAACTCAACCACCGTTGCCGCAAAGATATCGTAGCGAGAAACAAAACAGCACGGTACTTGAGCCAAAGACAGTACAATTATAGGTGAAACAAGTAATGACAGAACGATTGTGAGCGAAATAGCTAACACTTAGATAGAGAACTCAATAAAATATCCAATAATGAAGCAATCAGACATCAACTAGTCCAGAAAACACGTATTAAATTCACTCAGGTAACACAGGTGCGCTTGATGCTTGACCTTGGCTCGTTTGCATCAGGCTCTCATTTTCGGAAGAGCCCACCCTTTAAATTTGACAATGAAACCGACAGCTTGGCGGTGCGCAAGATCTTGGTCTCGGCGATAACTGTCTAAGCCTTGAAGGATGAGACTAGCTTAGGGCGGGTGGTGATTTTGTGAACAAGTGCAAAGGCGACATGGACAGTCGGAGGGAGTGAATCACGACCATCACCACGCATATAGGCAGACAGTGGGCCCTATGAGTGCAGTAGTTTAGGGATAGATACAATCCAATCGCTACACAACTTTAACAACCTCCTGCTTATAATAACCTCCTGTAAGAACTTGAAATGCAAGAGCGAGAGGCTCAATAGGCTGAATAGTAAGGCAAAATGAAGGTAGGAGCTCAGCGAAGCGGTCTAGGACTAGTGGGGTTCTGGAGGACTTGCACACTCGCTATAATCCATGAGTCATATGCATGTATCTATGTAGTGAGATTGCAAAATTCCACATACAATTGATAATCCAATTAAATGTCTCACACCCGAGGTAGTGTGAGTCTTGATCTACTATTGAACCAGGCTCACCAACCGTCGAAACGCCCACAGATTGAAACATATGCTGCATAGTAGTGGTAACCGAGGTCTGAGCCAGGTAAAGTGTTGTTCGTCAAGCACATGTAGAGTTCGAGATTGACAAAAATATTTACTTAATGTTGAGTAGCAAAAGAAAGAATTGCCTCGGTGAAGCAAATAGATCAATCGTTGTTGGCTGGGGGCCTGGGCCTGAAGTGTCGAACGGTCGTCTATACTAGGCTTCGTGTAGGGACTAAATAGATACGTCTTGTACTCCAACCCTTGAGATTTCAGCAGCCCGCTATACACCATACTCGTTTGTTTCGTTAATTACTATAACGCTGCTCTTATTGCTCGTCGATTTCGACAAGCTGTGGATGGGTTAAACCAGGAACCATATCAAGGGTCTGATTATAAATCGAACCCTCTGGACCCCTCACGTTTGATGGAGTCAATGTGGGGGGGGGAGTGACCTTGGCAAGCAAGGTGACCTCAAGGGCGTGACTAAGGAACAAGCGGGGTATCTAATGAAGAAATTGCCTAAAGAGCGGCCGGCGTGGAAATACTAGGATCAATCGCTACGCCAAGCATTTGCCGTGAGCAATGGCTTAGTATACGTAAATCTGAAGGCTTCTAGAGATTGTGCCTGTACTCGAATATCGGTGTCTCGTTATATTAAACTCAAACACAAGGTGGGAGACTCTCATCATGATCTGTAGTCACATGTCCATCCGTTGCTTCCCTCGGCGACCGCTCTGAAGTACGAAAGCTGCACTGCCACCGTACTTCGCTGCCAATTTCCATTTATGTCAAGCGTTGGTGTATAATCTCACGTGTAGTAGAATTTTGATAGGTTCGTATTCGGCTAGATAAAAAAGTTCAATGCGGAAGCTTAGCCTACTATTTACTACTCGGAAGTGTAAATGAATTGAGTGTATGCGCGTCAGAGCGTACTTGTTGTGGGGCAAGATGTGAATTTTGGTTTCTTAAGCCTCGAGTGCTTTATCACAGGATAGTATCATCTGAACCCTCGTCGAAAACTCAGTTCTGGTCTGGGGGCCTGTGGTGGTGGTGGTGGTGGTGGTGGTGGTGGTGGTGGTGAAACCGTCTCGTTGGTGTGAAGCCGCAACATTTATATAATATACAGGTGCTATGCATGCGATGTACAGTGACGGCTTCGGACGTAGGGATGATACATAATTTAATCTCTCGTAGGGATAACATGTTATTGGTAAGTCACTACGTCCATCGACGGATACAATATAGCATTGAAGTACGGCACCCATTCCTGGCTCGCAAAGGACCCGAAGCTCCGATTTGGCTGGTAGACTATGTTTGCTACCCGTTTGCGGAGCTTTCCAACCACCGTTCCTCGAATGTGATTATGAATGTCAGTCCTATCACCAAATACGATTGCGCTCAATGAATGGCAT
>WSTH01001756.1:0-10909 GCA_019616345.1 Ceratobasidium sp. 395
AATCAGCTAGCGACTTACGGATCCGGGTATCGCTGATCGAGTAAGGCCGTGCCACCACGTTGAAGGAAGCCAACATATATAACAATCTAAGATTTTGTCAGTAGATGTGGTAAGTAATGTTTGAGAACAAACTAACGTTGTTGGGCTGAGTTCGGTGCTTCAAATCGAGGCTTATTAGATATTTATACCTCATCAAAATCTGAGAACCCACCTGGAATATGAACACTATCGGCCCGGAAGTAGTTAGAAATATACTTTAAAGGGTCGTTGGTGAAGCTTACATCCGGTCTCGCTAATGATGGTATAGTCAGTTAAGTGAATCTGGAGGCTCTGGATCACACGTACACAGCTGAATTTGGTGCTGCAAAGGCGAAGTTCCACATAAACTACAGGAACCATAGTACTTTGTTAGGCTTGAGGCAGAGGGGGCCTGAATTACGGACTGACCTGGAGTGCGTCCCTTACCTGCCCGACTACTATTTAGCTCTGGCGCGTGGAAGTCAATTCATACACCTACCATCTGAGACCTCATCAATTCGAACACACTCAGAGCCACAATGCCGTTAGCAGGATTAATAGGATCCGGGTTGACAAATCCTAGAGCCAGGTTAAAAACTCTTGCGAAGCCCAGTAATCGGAGGCTTACCTGATGCTAATGATATCGTCGAACGTCAGATGAAATGAGAAATGCGTGGTTAGGTATACGCAGAAGAGATATAGGACGTACAGGCTCCACAACCAGCACGAGGTACGAGGCGCCGCTCGTCGATTCCAAACTGTGCCGGGGCCAATCCACGTTTTGACCTGAAGGGACTCGTCAGCGAAGCTTAGTCTCGGCAAAAAATTCGTACTTGGAGCAGCATTTGTTGTCGGGTACCCAGAATTTGCCTATGATAGATGAGTATCATAGCGAGTGGGAGTATTGCAAGCGTCTTACCCCATATTCCGAATACACTGCACAAGAAATTTAGCTTTTATTGATAACTAAACATCTTCAAGTGACGAACCTTTTATCACAGCTGGTCGGTTCCTGGCTCCTGCCGTTAGAAAGCGTATTGAGCTCGAAATGACGAACGTACCAGGAAATAGGTCTAAGTTGCAAAATATAAGCACAGCCGCTAACTAGAGGGTTGGTTTTCGGCTACTCACATCTTTTATCACCGCAGGGTGATTTGCACAAGCCTCGTAACAATGGGGTAAGATCATTTCCGAAATGGCAGATCGCATATACTTACATTTTCCCAGGAACTATCGCTTGTTGAGTCAATCTCTCCAAAGAAAGGGAGAAGAGACTTACCCTGACACGTCCAGAAGCTTGCTACTCCATTGACGATACCCGTTGCTCTTGCAGCCCTCGTCCTAAACAAGCGTAAAAATGAGGAATCACGAAAACCGTGCTGCTCTCACCTTCAAAGAGCCCCAGTGACCATTTAACTCCGGCTGTATGGGTAATTCAAGCCGTTAGCGAATTGCAGGGGTCCCGTATTCTGGGAGGCTCACCGTCTTGTCAGGTACAGGGGTTGTTGGTTTTCTGCAACAATAGTTTCGGTGGTCCCCAAACCAGCAGACTCTACAGCAATGGATGACGATTAAATTCACTTCAAGACAGAACGGCTTACCTTCCGCCACCCTCACTATCACTTGCAATAGCGACTTTACCGGATGGACAGCTACTGCTGAAACATGTCGAACCTCCCGACCATTCGCCTAGCAAACTATGATTACGGCAGTTACAAGTCTAAACATGCCACTCACAATCTAGGTACGTATTACTGGAAGGACAGCACAAAACTTTGTGGTTCGTAAGGCAGTATTGACCTGTAAGAAGCACATCAACTCAGCGGTTTGTTCAATTCGGTGGGAGAGGGGGTACAAACCATTGCCTCCTAGTCCGTTTCCGGTCGTAACTGAAGTCGCTGAGTGAGTCTACAATCAGAGTTGTATAAGGTTTTACCAGACCTTGTACCGGATATCCTGTATTTTTCACAAATGAGAACAGCCTCACTGTTTTTATACGCATATACTCACCAGGATCGTTGCAAAAAGCGTCACTGCATCCTGGGGCAGTTCCAAACCATTTGCCTGTAGGATTGTTAATGATGCAACACAACGTACGGGCGTAGCCTAATACATACAAAGCTTTAGTGGATCTGCTGCCTCAGTTTTCTTTGGGACGCAGCATAGCGCCTTGTCACCTTGCGTACACTAAAATGGGGAATATGAGTTGAAAATGATCACCTTGTAGAGTCCGAGACCTACCATAGATGATCCGCTACCATACTTGTCGCGAGTGATTTCTTCCTCGTTGGTGTTACTTCAAAATTATCAGCTTTCAAATCTAGGTTCTCAAGCGTAAAGCCTTACCATTGCCCTTTCGGTCGGCAGTTTCTGTAAACGTTGAGCGTTAGTACTTGTTTCGTGAGATCACCTTCAGACTGGACATACGGAGAGTCCCCAGCCCACCTAAGGAGCAGATAATCAGTAGTAGTCGAGATTCATATGATAAATCAACTAACCGGCAAGAATCTGGCATATTGTTTGACTAAGCGATGGCGTTATTACGGAGACTCTGCACTACAAAGCGAAATTCACTTACCGGGCAACAAATCAGTTGCTTTTGCCCTTTTGAGCATTGAGCGGTAAGTTTATCGGCTACGAAAAATGTTATGTGCCGAGTGCTTAGATTCTAACATATACTGACGTTTGGATCCTGTAGCAATCGCAGAGAATCCGGATGGACACTTTGGATCTTTGGCGCAAGCAGTATGACGACAGGTGGCCTATATGCGCGGCTTGGATGAGGAGCGGCCGTAGTCAAGTGACACAAGCCTACCTTCAGTGTATCGATATCTTTTACATTCTTTTGACCATCTGCTTTGATTGCCAGCTCTACGTAATGGTTCAGACTCCATCTCACAGCGTGATTCCGTTGGTACTCACTCGTGTTCTGAACGCCAACGGTGCTAGTCAGTGCGTTGATAGCGTCGTAATCTCCTGTATCTGATTTGGTAATTAGTATTACTTGTCGTGCGTTAGAAATAGAATGTAATGTACCTTGGTCAATCGCCCTGAATCATAAGGAGAAATTCAGTCTAGCACGTTAGCAGATCAAAAACTTCCTTCACCAGATTAACATTCCACCGAGCCTACACAACAATAAGTATCGACGCCTGGAGATTTACAAGAAGGGGCTTACCCCAGGTTATTCGCGTAGTCAATTTTCTTCGGCGAGAAAAACTGCGTTAGTGGAAGTTCACGATGATCGAAGGGCCAACGAGCTTACCTGCTTGAAAGTATCGCCGTCGTCATACGAGACCTACAGTATCGTAAGCCTCGGGTTCACACGAGCTCTACACGATCTAGTGAATTGCTCACCCATTGATCGCCCCAATATGCGTACTTCACGGCCGCGGTCTTATCCCAAACGACGCTCGCGGCAGCCCGCTTCTTTTTTCCGGATGTTCCGTTGATGGCAGCTTGAATTTCTGATTTGTCATGTTTGTTTTAATAAATGATACTGTGCGTGAAGGGATTAATCATACCTGAGTATGAGAGAATCCCGGCGGCTCCTGTGCATGCACCCGCCTTCGCTGGCCCTTCATCACCGAGAGTCAAAGCAAGAGGAGCGGTATTTACGAAGAAACGTACCAGTAAATATACATCCAGGCTTCGTGCAAGAGGCGCTAGCGAGCTGGAAAGAACGCCCGTAAAACCCGAGGCCCATAGCCTAGATATAAACACGCGTGAATTTGAAGCTAAGATACTAGTAAACTGACCCACGATTTTACTTGCGGGAACATTGTTCCTCCAAAATAAGTTCATAGAAATATCAATTTCGGTGAGGTTGCTGTGCGAATTAACTACGGCACATAGGATGTTTATTAAGGGACTAGGACCGTATGCGGAAGACGTACCATTTGGGCCGAGGAATTTACCTACCAAGATACAAAAGCGGATGTTTAGCCAACCACATATCTAAGGCGTGAGTTCTTACTATCTTTGTCCCAAACACCATGCTGGTAAGTAGAGTTAGTACAACGACTCATTTCTTGAAGAAGAGATGAGCTTACCAGATCGTACGTCATATGGTTAAACTATCGACCAAGTTATCAGTGGTGAGTCTTTAGAAGCCCAAAAAGTAATACCTACCCAATCAACTACCAAAAATTACATTTGTCAGTTATTGCTCGATACGACTTAGACTAGGGTACAATACCCACTCCATTTAGCAATTTCGGCGACATCAAAGTGACGAAGATAGTAATAAGATGATGGTGTAGTGAGAGTCAAGCCTAGAGTAGGTTAGGGGCAGTCAGGCGGTGGCGTCAACTGAACAATCAGTTAACTGCACCATATGCGGTCCCAGAACTGTCGATCGCAGATCGGAACTCTTTGACGAGGCTATTGAGGTTCGCTTTGTCCGCAGCTACCCCTCTGTGAGAGCGATATCTCAGCGTAGAAAGAAACAAGAGTTCATATAACCTACCCGCGAAGGTCGTCGACCGGATACTCCCTAAACAATATCAAGGGTGAGTTGCATTCGGCGGCGCTGGTTGAAATCGCTCACCAGTCAATATCGACCCCGTCAAAACCATATGTTTTCATAAACTGAAGACAGGAGGAGATGAACGTTGCGCGATTCGCAGCTGACGAGGCCATTGTGCTAAATCGTTTCTGCGTAGGTCCTGGGTCCTACAAGCAATCAACTTCTTAGTCGTTTAATCTTGCCAGTGACTGAAATAGATGCATACATTGAATGCCCACCCTCCGACACTACAACAAAAGTTACAAGTCAGTTGTATCCACGATATTCAATGTGTGTCATACCTGATGAATATCTTTAAGTCTGGATTACCGTTTTTCAATGTCATCGCCTGTTTGTATAGTCCAATGTCGTTAGAGGTTGAAGGCGCGATTCGATTCGATCCATCAATGAGCGCAAAGGCGCTAGAAGAAAGCCCGTTAGTAATACTGAGACTCGACAAAACAAACTTCTCACAAATTGAGATGAGTGAGCTGGGTTGCGGAAATCATGGTTGGGTCCCATTGATCGCAAGGGCGATCACCGGACCAGGACTCGAAGTATCCTGAGGAGTAGTTCGAGCAGCGCATTCAACTACAATTGAAACTGAGGCTCATACCTATCACGCGTTGAGCAGCGGAGAAACCCTTGCCGGTGGGCTTAGAAGGTTGCCCACAGCCAGATTGACATTTCTGCCCAACATCGCAGAACTCGGAGGCTAATAATATGTGATTATAAGATGGGTAGTGATATGATATTGATCTAAACGTACTAGTTCCACAAAAGCCGTATTGGGAGCAGCAAACATTCTGTGGGGCGGGCTAAGTCACATGACGGACCGGATGGAAGCAAATCTTATTCACCAAAGGACATTTGGTTCCGGGGACGGCTGCAAATTGTCCACACTCGGCGGTCGCCGTGCACTATATAAACTGGTACGTTAACGCCGTATCGTGACTCTCGGCGCAGATGATTTACATACATTTGATTGGCAGCCAGTTCCGCAGTAGGTTGGGCCTAAGATTAAATCAGGAACCGCTGCACCGAGGCACAAGTTTACCATAAAACATACCGTAACCACAATATCCCGAGGCGCCACAGCAGGCGCCGTTCGAGCAGGGTTTAGATTTAGAACAAGCATAATCGTCGGCGAGAACGGTGTTGGAGAGGAGGGATAGCGCGATCGCCGCTAGATATCCAGCGGCGAGACAAATCTTCATAGTGGTGAGTGGAACTAGCTTGTTCGGCGTAGTCTATTCACGATCTTTTTATAAATTAAGTCCGCGATATGGCTCTACCAATATCATGGTCGCAGACCAGACCCCATCGGCCATGTTGGCTTGCGAAGCACGAAGAACCTCAGTGTACCTCCACCGAATGCGCCGACCGCGTGTTCCGCCCATCGGTTCTCATCGAAGACGGTTGCTTTGCGTGCTGGCTGGACCGTCCGGATCAAAATCACTACTCAATCCGTTAGAGAGTCGAATTTTGATCTCTCTTCCCCGCTTCCATCATGACTGTAAGTAAGCCTTCCGCATTCTCTGGCCGTGGAGCAGAGTTTATCCATTTCGTTAAGCAGCTCGGTTAGCAGTACCTTTGTGATGCCCAGCCCATCAATCCTAAATTTGGAGCTTCGGTCTCGATCCTCAAGTGAGCGGCTCACGCAGTCCGCGAAGCGAGTGCAGGGCTGGATAGCTATAATTTATCCGCAATCTTCGCCAGGACCGACATTTTATCTCGACGGTGCTGCACCTACCGTATGGGCTACCCCTTCTACCATCCGATGTGGTACTTTCACGCAACTACGATATCACTCTTGCTGGCAGCGGTCGCCGAAGGAGCTATCAACTTGTACGCAGCCGAGTCAGACCTGCCGACAGGCGTCAGCTCCACCAGTACCTGCGGGAAGGCTCTCAATGCGTCTGTGAGTCAGATCGCTCTCTCTAGAGGTTGAGAGAGTGATTAACAGCTCAAACATTAGATCGCATGTGACACCTCCATCGGCTCAGCAAGCGCTGGCGCCCTGTTAACGGCGACAACGCTTAATACACTCTGCGTCTCCGCCTGCTATACATCTGTAAGCCACCTAAGCATTGAACTTTCTCAGCCCTATACTCATGGCGTTTAGCTGAAATCGTATCGCGCGTCTGTTGTTGCGGCCTGCGGAAACTCGACCGTGCTTCAAGGCTCAGACGCGACTTTCCCTATCACTTACATAGCCGACAATTTGCTTTACACGTACAATAGTACATGTATTAAGGACGCGTGAGTACTTGATATTTCGAACTCGACGACCTCTCCTAATAATAGAGTCATATCAGCTCCTCTGGCTCGTGGTGCAGCACGGTCTTCAACGGCTCATGGCCGGGCACAACCTCGGATACTTCAATCGAGACTCTCGATACCTCCATTCTTTGCTCTTCTTGTAACATCCAGAGTATCGTTCAAACCGGGCAGTCTGTCTTCGGCTACGATCCAACCTTCGTATCGACCGTGTGGCCCACGATTCAATCGAAATGCAAGATTACGACTGTGATTAACGATCCAGGCCAGGCTTATATTAACCTGTAAGCGCCCAGTATGTCTCGGTTTAGCACGTCGACTAATCGTGTGACGAAGAACAACTCCCGACCCCGGACCTCGTGCGTGCCAGTCGGGCAAAACGTACACCGTCAAATCTGGCGATACTTGCCAAGCCATCGCCGCTTCGCAGAATGTAGGAACTAATGATCTCATCTCGATCAATAGTATCTTGCCGGGATGCACGAGTATCCAGGTCGGGCAAGTTCTTTGCCTATCGCTTACCTGTCAGACATATACAGTCAAGGTGGGGCACATCTTGGATTGGGTATGTCCCGCTTCTAACCGCCTAATTAGTCCGGAGACACATGCAACTCGATTGTCGCCGCTCAAGGATCTGAAGTAACTTACGCCCAGGTAGGAGTATTTATTAAGATGTCATTCATCACGAGGTTCTGACGCTGCTGAAGCTATTGAATTGGAATCCGACGCTGGACCCGTACTGTACGAACCTGATTGCTGGAGTCAACATTTGTGTGCGGTATGTAGCCATTATTTTCTTGTTTTTGAAATAATCTAAACTAAATTGACTCTATAGTACGCCTGGCGGCGCATTTGCGCCGAGTTCGTCTGCTGCTGGCGGGATAGCCACCGGCACCCTTATTACTACCGCAACGTGAGTGCCTTATGTATATTATTGATCGGTGGGTTTGTTGAGCACCTCTACCAATATAGACCTGCACCGACTGGAACCGCGCCGGGAGCTCCCACGAACTGCGGTCGCTGGTATGTGGTTCAGCCTGGCGAGGACTGTAACACCGTCGTCCTTAGCCAAGGAATAACGATGGCCGATTTCAAGGCGGCGAATCCACAGATCAATGCTGACTGTACAAATTTATGGGCCGTAGGTGTATTTTTAATCTTTCGTAATACACAGTTCTTATTCGTCCCCAAAGGCTACAGCGTATTGTGTTTACCAAGTGAACAAAGGCCCAACCCCCTCGTCTTACGCTCCCGCCCCATCAAATATCGCTACTGGCACAACGAAGAACTGTTACCAATATTACACGGCCGTTTCCGGAGATACATGCACCGCCATCTCGTACTCCCAAGTCGCAAATTTGACCGATATAAAGTATGTACATGTTTATTCTAGGAACTGAACATCATACTGACAAAAAAGCGAAGCCGGTGGAACTCCGGATTGAATTCGCAGTGTACAAACCTAGCGGTTGGCTCTGCGTATTGTGTTTGGGGAGACCGTAGGTGTTCTCTTTGTTTAATCTTTCTTAGCTAACTTGAACCATTCTGTAGCGGTTGGGACGTCAACGACCTCGATTTCAACAGGAACCCCCCCGCCACGAGCTACCATGCCTCCGGTAACTCCTGGTACTGCAGATTCGCCATGCACGTGGCCATGGTGTTCAGCCACTCGCACGGGCACCCCAACGGCCCCGAACACGTCGACTCCTGTGTCATCAACAGCGTCTCCAACGACAAGCGGGGTGCCACGACCGACTAACGCTGCGTCACATTCCACAACGAGTTGCAAGAAATGGTACACAGTCGTGAGCGGGGATTACTGCTAGTAAGTCCTCGCTGTTTAATTCAGCTGTCATAACGCTAACTACTAGCGCGGAAAGCTTAATTTGCCAGAATCAAGGGTGCACGGTGGCGAACCTGCAGACGTGGAACCCGGATGTAAGTGCTAGATTGTTGTTATGAGTCATTTATGTAAGTACTGATTGTGGATTCTAGCTTGGAACGGACTGTGTTGCGCAACTCGGCGTTGCATGTAAGTTGATTACACAGACTGTTGGTCGAAAAAGAGTACTAATTGCCACGTTTAGACTGCGTTTCAGCTTAAGCATGCCCTCAACCTGGAATTATGTAGTTTATTTTGAACCTGGAGTCAGGAAATGTGAAGTCTGTCATTGCAATTGCGGCTTTAGTCTTCGGGCAATCAAACATTTTGCAAAGAGCGGATGTTTGAAGCCCCAACGAAGGAATGTAGCCGTGTATCACCGATAACAAGGTTTCTGGTGTTCTGGCATATATGGTGCCACCCGCCACTTGCCACAGCGTGAGACCCTGACGTAGCGACCCTCGTAGGCGCCGAAACCACATCAGAGGACCACGACCGACACTTGCTCACTGATTTCATTCACATTATCACGAAAACATCTCCCTCGCTGCGAATCTACAGAGTATGATCAATGTACTATCTACCGCACGCTATGAGAGTGAGCTAGGTTGATTGGGAGGGCAACGGTAAGCTGGAGTCGAATCTGATCGATCATGAAGTTGGTCGAGGTGGCTGATGAAGTGAAAATGAGTTAGCGATGCGGCCACTTACAATGCATCCCTATTCATGTGTCGTGTTTGGAAACCGACCATAGCGCGTTATTACGGTGCGAGCTTTCGGACTTATCCCAACAAATCTTGACTCTCGGACACTTGGCATCGATCTTTACTTCTGAGGGCGAATTCAACGGATGACTGGTGTCATATTTGGGGTTAGGGGTTGATGCCGACGACAATACCCTAGCTGATCTTGCTCGTCTCTCGGTGGCGGTCGTTTGTTTGCACGCCTATGTCCAACTCAACTGGACATGACCTGATCTTGACCTGGACTCTCCGAGTATTCTTACCCTGCCTACGCCTCCGACTTGAAACTTGACTATTGATACTCTGAATGCTCAAGCTGTTTGAGAACTTGTGTCGGGCGGGGAACCGGCTTATTGTCTGACTTGCACGCAATTTTACTCCAGCACGCTCAAATTATTCTCTTGCGAGGTCTTGACGATGGGAGACTCGTTTCTGGCCCTTGGCGGAATCTGCGAGCCCACTTGTAGTACGCCCACGCGTGCCCGACGAAGCGGTTTCTGTCACGGACCACTTTTGGTTCACTGTTGAGCCGGTCGAACGAGCTACCGAAGGGAATTTGGCGGGCCGGTTGGCCATCGAAAAGGGATTGTTCAGGCACATCTTTTCGCATGACCGACTAGCGTCCGAGCTGTTTGCCGACGCGGCTCTACAGACTGGGCTGACATACGAGGTTACGGGTGCGCTGGACGAATAAACCAAACGCCAAACTAGGGATCAGCTCAGTTAGTACTACTTGCCAAACGTCGGGAGGAGAAGAATGGGACGGAAAAGGAAGATGGAAAGGTTCCGGATACGATGGCGCTCGATGACAATACGCTACTCGAATGGACCAAGTATGCGGCCGGTGGGAGAGGCGCAGGGCACTTGTCCAGGATTGGCCCATCTAAACAGCCGGCGCTCCGACTGATCGACCAGTCCACCTTCCTCGGGATACGTCTTAACGCACGCAATACGTCCCCTGCGCACGGGTTGACTGCCGAGCTGATGATGCCTATTGCTCGGGCGATTGTTCATCCTCAAAACTGGTCGGTACACACAATGGCCCTCTTACTGCGCGCTAGTCTGGAGTCGACGGGGACAAGGACGGTGGAGCGGTCGGTTTTGCAACTTCAGGCTGTAGTAGACCAGATGCCGACAGCGGATCGCGACTTGCCCGAGTGACTATTATTTTTCCACTCGATCTCCTCCCGAACATATGGGCGATGGAACAAGAGCCGCGCATTGGTACTTGAGTATTGGCGTCGTTAAGAGTGCTCCAGAACTCTTCGAACGGTTGGAAATGTAGGAAAAGGTCGTGCGGTGCTACCAGTCAATCGAGCAGCGAGATCGTGCTTTGGCAATTGCACGGGACTTGCTCGAGGGGCGCAAAGCCAAAATGAGCATGGTTCTCGCTCGAGGCCGAGGCAGGCACGAACGAATGGATCCGGCTCGCAAGTCGAAACTGTGGCGCCTCCCTGGGGATTTTGACTCCGCCCATTC
>WSTH01001757.1:0-10907 GCA_019616345.1 Ceratobasidium sp. 395
ATCATATAGTCTAACCTAGTTGTGCAGGTCAAAATCCTAAACCTTAGGGTCGGCCACCGCTACCCGAACATTAAGGATGTTCGAGAGACACCAGCGTTTAGACACTTGGAGAGCACGATTGCGATATTCAGGTAACTTACTTCTCCTCAGTGGTGTGGAAAGACATGCGATAGTTAAACCTACAACTAGGAGTACCTTCCCGCCAGGCTTCCATGAGCCTATCACGCAGACAGCTAAGGGATTTGACACACAGTTGTATGTTGCCCACCTAATCCCCCATGTGTAAGATACCTTAGCATTTGGCGCCTAAGCGATTTTACTAATACGCTCTCGTCGCCCCAGCGCGATTATCCTGATGCACGAAGAGGTAATTATTGCCTAATTGTATCACATCAGCGCATAACTTACAGACAGCCGTGTAGCATGCTGATATCGACTCTCCCAACTGTCTTTCGACTCAAAAATCAATGCTTGCCGCCCGCGCCATCCTTGATCTTGTCTATATTGTTTGCTCGACAAGTTACGATATCACTCGGCTCCCGCCAGTGTAAGTGCATTAGTGCAATTGAGTTTCAGTTCAACTAACAATCTTTCCAGCTGTACTGTATGTACATGTTTGAACTGTCGACACTAAATTTCACAGCTAATTTCTCGCTTTTAGTTCTGCTGGTTCATGGCCGCTCGAGTTTTGGTGAGCAATTCGTACTGATTCAAGGTTTCAGGATGGCTGAGTGCCGGATTTAGATTCGAGTCCTCAAGCACAGGTATCAAGCAGGTCTGAGGTCCGAGGCTGCGACCATGCGCTCTGAAGTCGAAGTCATTCGGTACGTTGGAATTTCCTGGATTCAGACCTATAGTCACCTCATGCCTTTGTCAGACTCGCATTCCAACGAATGGCGGAGCGTATCCCGTTGGCTTTTAGACATGCAAAGATGCTCGACGATCTCCTTGAGGCAAGTGTTTCTTGGGTCTTAAACGACATTTCGCTTATTATTTGTAAAAAGACCGAACTCGTTGATCTTGACGATAGTATCTATGCAACTTGCACCTACGAGAACATCTATAATCCGGCTTTTGTTAAAGAAGGCGGAAGCTACGATTTTCCAGGAAGTGCGAGCGTTGTCGAAATAACAAGTCAAGAGAGTAGTGTCGGAGCGTCCGGTCATAGTATGCCAACGCCAGACGCGGGAATCATCCCAGACATTGTGGCAGATATGGGACCCATCTTGACCGACATCCCCACCTCTGCATCGGCGACGTTGGAGCAGCTTTTGCAGTCTATGGATTCGGATTCATTCCTGCTCGCAAGCGGATACGGCGATATCACGCAGATGCCACTGTTCTAATTGAAGTTGTCGGTATGATTGTTTGCGTTGTTTCTTTGGGTTGAATGTGTTTGATTTGTACTGTTAAAATAGGATCTTTTGTAATGGTGTAGTGCCCTGAAATACAACCAAACGTTCTCGTATGCGAAATATAAAACCTAATTCATCCAAGTCCTACAAACAGACAGATAGATGCTCGGTTATTGCCCAAAACCTGACCAAACCTGCTAACAGACGAGACCTCCCAACCAGCAGCTACATTTCACAAGACGATTGCAGTTAACGGTACACAAATATACATATAGCGTTTGATTTCTACTTGGGTTCATCTCGGCGACACCGGCCCGCATATACCCGCTTCGATATTCCTGTCTGGGTCTAATCTCCGAGCCTGCGCTTTTGATCACCACAAAACAGTATGCTGTTGAAATTTATGGCTTGCTTATATACCTCGACTATGCGCATGTTCCTTTCCCAGCAATTCTTTCGGTATTTCTCTTGACAATGTCCCTCCTCACCAACAAGGTTGTTATTATCACAGGCAGCTCTCGCGGAATTGGTCGCGCTTGTGCTGTGGAGGCGGCTCGTCATGGCGCCAAACTAGTTCTACATTATCTTGGAGATGAAGCTACCACCCGGGAGGCAGAGTCCCTCAAAAAAGAGATTGAGGAGCTGGGGAGGCCAGCCGTGATTGTGCCAGGCGACATAGCAAAACAGGAGACGGCTATCCAGGTATATAAACGCCTTTATGGAAATAAGGTAGGAATACAGTGATTCACTCACATAATCTCGACCACATCTTAGATAGTAGACGTTGCCGTCAAAGCGTTTGGTAGGGCAGATGTACTTGTCAGGTATGTGTATCTCTAAGGGCATTTCGGAAGCTCCCCTGTTTTGAACAGCATGTTTTCTTGCAGTAATGCAGGAATTTGCCCGTTCCATACGTTCTTGGATATGCCTCCTGAGATATGGGAGAAGACACGGAGCGTCAACCTTGATGGGTCGTTCTACGTCGTCCAAGGTATATGCAATACATTTCATGTCATGATGTTTTGTTAACTAAATCCTTCTCATTAGCTGCGGCCAAGCAAATGGAAAAACAAACCCCTCAAGGAGGCTCCATCATTGCCGTATCGTCAATCAGCGCTCTTGTCGGAGGCGGACTTCAAGCGCACTACACCCCTACCAAAGCGGGAATCCTGTCGCTTATGCAGTCTTGCGCGATTGCACTAGGTAAATTCAATATTCGGTGCAACGCAGTACTTCCAGGTATTTTGTTCTTTTATTGGTAGTCGACTCATCTGAGCAGGGGCGCTATTCGGTAGGAACAATTGCTACGGACATCAATAAGGAAGATTTGTCCGATGTCAAGAAACGCGAATACATGGAAAGCCGGACATGTTTAGGAAGGCTTGGGGGTAAGTCATAGTCGATTACTTAAAATTTTAAATATAAATGGGCGGTTTTTGTAGTCCCTGAAGACCTCGCTGGACCAGTGGTGTTTCTCGCCTCAGATATGGCACGCTACGTTACTGGCGCCTCATTGCTGGTTGACGGAGGTCTATTCGTGAACTTGCAGTAAAGCGTCAATTTGTACGCAACAACGCTTTCAATATAGCTATTTCATCTCAGCGTCAACTACTCCATGAGAGGCTCCAGCTCCCTTCCGTTGATAACCACTGGCTTCGCATATATCAAGACTGATATCCAACGCGCCCATTCATCCGTACGATTCTCCCACCTGTGGTTTGTCCCGCGTTGGACAACCACATCGCCCGGCCCCACTTCTTGCTCACTTCCGTCCTCTAAAACGTGAACGGCACGGCCTGAGACTATGGATTAACGGGCGGAGATTAGAGAGTGCGTGCACATGACAGGTTTGGCTGTTCCTTACTGAGAATGTTGTAGTCTACGGACGTAGTACGGTGCTAGAAGGGGTAGGCAGGTTTGTGCCTTCAAAGAAAGCAAGGAACATTTGAATACGCACCATTGGAGTCTTTTGACCCGGTGCAAGATCGGTAACACGACAGTTGGATCCGTTAGGCACTATTAGGCCATCGAGCGATTTGGCAGCAGCATCCTCTCTGCACATTACAATTACGAATAATGGTCTACTAAACATAGGAGAATGTACCTTAACGTGTTATCAGGTGGACTCTGAGAAGTAGTCCAGAATGCACCTTCACGAAGGACACCTCCAAACCCGACCTTCAAGAGTCTCAATGGTTTGATCGACTACGAGCTGAATAAAGTCATGTACTCACTACAGTTCCAGGAACGTCGTCAAACAACACTTCTCCTACTCCAGTGCTCGGATTGTTCGCCGTAACGATTCGACGCGGGCTTGGAAGAGGGGTGAGTTTGGTGATATCAAAGGGGGCAGCCATGAGAGCGCAGAGATCAGTCAACCAGCTGCACAAGAATGTGGTAGTAGTTGGTTGAAGCGTCGACGCTAGTTTCGATAGCAAAAAGAAGAACCCGGTGGATGAAGTAGGATCGGTAGATGGTCTACGATTAGTGGATGACTCCGGGCCGGGTATATGCGTTCGGTGACACTTCAAATCAAATACCATTGACCAACGAAATCATACATATGGATCAGCCTACAAGTACAATGATTTAGTACCAACTCAATTATCAACGGCGTCCAACTTCAGACTTGTGTAAATGCATAAACGAAGCTTTAGGCGAGCTACCCGGTTCCGCATCACGAGGTGAAGCCGCAAACGAGTGCACCTTGTGTTCGGTTCGTGGCTCAATCGGGAGTCCGTGTTCAGCAGCAAACGTGGGAGGTGGGGATGGGCGAGGGTAATCCTGGGCTTGCTCGTCTTGGGTCGACGAGTGTGGGGGTGGCTGATCGTTGTGGGGTCTGTTCAGAACGGACATCTGAGTGAGACTGAAAATACGGGGAATAAATGGAGAACCACCCATACTTGGTGTGCGGAGGAGCTCGACGTGAGATAGAGACTCGCCTGCCTCCAACGACATCTACACGCAAGGAAATACCGTTCCGTCTTTGTGAATGGCACAAACGAACCTCGAGGTAGTGGGCTCACCTGCAGGAGAGTGCTTGGAATCTGCACGGATTTCAGACATAATAGTGTTCGAATTGTGGTGGGTGTGGTCACCGTCCTTCGGTCAAAGGATTAAATACCCACCCACGTTCTCATGAAGTCACCCCACCTTGATCATGTGTCATTTGGGTGGGCGCAGTCGGTCGGCCCAAACTAGCGTGATGTCCCGCGAAGCGGACGCAAACCGAATTACTTGATTTAAGCACTGCCTAAACGGGCCAGATAGTACATACATAGCAAAAAAGAATGTAACAAGCAATCTACTTAGGTGACAGACCATAATTCTGCCGCGAAAGGATTGATAGCAAGAAATTCGTTTGTTTTAGACAGCATAGCAATCAAGTCGCAGTGTCTGATGGCGAGATGTTAGCCCGAGTAAGTACGGCACGGGAGAGGTCGGAACTTACAGTAATAATACTCGTCAATTAGAGGCACCCAATCCCCAATGAACGCGCTCAGCAGGCCGAGAAGAGGTGCATCTTGTGTCTTTTTGGCAATGGCGTCTAACTTGGGTCTGTACGATCTTTGTCAGCCACTGAATACCTATAGCCACGAACGAGCCACTCACCGAGTCCATTCGGACCAAATCGCCCCACGGAAAAGATACCATATCAAGTCACGGTCACGCCTGGCATATTCAGCGCGTTCAAGCTGAGCTGAGGGAGGAGGTAGTCGACGCAAGTTCCGGGACAGCAATTCGATCGCGAGCGAGACTGCAAGTGGGCGTGACTTGTTCTTTGGGGAGCGAGATAGTAGATATACTAAACGAACGAATTAGTTCGCTCCAATACTAGTCTCAAAGTAACTGACCATAAATCAACGGGCGTGTGATAAACAAAATCTCGGCCATCCAATCGCGTGGCGAGGCAAGAATGTCCACCAGCCGAGTTGGCGCACGCATATCATCCGTACTCAAGGCCTTACTCATAAGATAATCCTCAATTGGCATAGGCTTCGCCCCGCCCTTTGGCGGTGTAAGCAGTGGACTTGGGAGCGCGTGATTGTTCTTGATATGGTCAGGCGTGCGAGGGGGAGTACTCGAGTCCGCCGTTGGCTGAGGATCCGCAAGAGGCTCGAGCGACAACGTTGCGGGGTCCATCTCACGCTCTGGAATTGGCGGCAAGAGCACTGGCCGGCGCGTGAGCTTCAACAAGAACAACCTAAGTCCGACTCTAATCCCGACACCTCACAGTTCAGTAGCCCACTTTAAAACGCTAGCACAACACTCACTTGACAGCTTCAAGCACAAATATCCCCCTCCAGACGGTCTTTTTCTTAAATTTTCGCTTCATCCCCATTTCAACTACCAGCTCCACGAACCGCACAATCTCGAGCAGCCTCGCGGCCCAGCGGTATCGCCCGTCACGCTTAGCCCACGCGCGAGTATACCTCGAATGCGCCGAGGGAGGGAGGATAGGTTTACTCTTTGGGTCAAGTTCCAGGCGTCGGGCGAGCAGGGTATCATGGTATAAGCTGAGTAGGTTGAGCGTCGCGGTCACTAGAAATAATGGTGGTGGCGGAGTAGCGAGTGGGGAAGCAACAATTCAGACATGATAATCAATGGAGGAGGTAGCAAGCAGACTAACAAGTCTCAGATGCTGTATATTTAGTCGTGTCATTTATGACAAGCATGAGTTGGGAGTTTTGATGAGATTTCGTTATTTACACGTACCAAGCTCTGCATCGCGAAATCGACCAGGTAAGAACCAGGTCAGCGACCTCAAGCTAGACTCGATCGTAGATATGGTCGATGCATTAGAGATTAAGAATGACTCGTATTGTGCAAGTGGAGAGGTGGACATGGTTGAAGAGAAAAAGACTCGGCTGGCGGCTCTCCCAAAGAGCCGTGCTGACAAATCATAAAAATGCATGTGAATCTATTTATTATGTAGGTATAGATACAGATATCCGGGGCATAAGGAACGAATTAATATCGAAAGTGAAAGGAATGTGTAGAGTAAAATCTAAGAGAGTCTGTTGTTCCTCTTTCTCCTGCTCTTGGCTCGCACCCACCACCACCACACCAGTCCGACTATACACGCCATAACGACAGTTGTTGAGGCCACCCAAATACCCCAATAAGTATAGTAAGGAGTATCCCTCTGGTTGGGAAGGTGTATGTTCATGCTGCCCAGCCCGATGGGCCATTGCATCGCTGGAACTGTAAATATGACTATTGAGAGGGAAAGAATCATCTTGTCTTTCCCACCCTTGGCTTCCGACAGCAAGACTCGCAAATGAGCTGGAAGAAATGATGTTAGACTGGCTCCTTAGGGATACCGAATGACATACCTAAGTAAGCAGGGTGATCATGGCTGAGTATACGCTCATAATGGTTCAACGATTGTTGCATAGTCAAAATATGATCTGCATCGAGCTCATCAGTACCTGCGTCTTAAACCTATCACCCGAACACACCTTGGACATCACCTAGATATATTCCAACTTCTTGTCCACCTGCCATATCCCCCTCATCCCAGTCTACGGCATTCCCATTCGTCCCCTGCAATCGCTTTCTTAGCTGCCCAATGACTTCAGACTTGGTAGCCAAAAGCCGGCCAAGAGATGTAACCAGCCTCCGGGTATTAGCCATTCGGAGTAGAGTCTGAAACGTCGCCAGCTTCGTAGGAGGTTCCGGGACAATCGCCTTTTCCTTTGGTCGTCGACGCATGCTCTTCGGAAGCACTGACCATGCCCACGCACGAACCCGAGACTTCCATACCCTCAACCTTAGAGGAAGCTTGAGCTTGAAATCGACTCGGCTGGCAATAGGTGACGCCTTTTCGCTCTTCTCTAATTCGTCCACCTTTTGCTCGATAGCATCCGAAGAACCGCCTACGATTGTAATCTCAGACGGCGGTGGGGGCTCAAGTTGATTCTTCAGGTTCGTGATGAGCGAATCCACACCTTCGACCTCCTTGTCGATTTTTCGAAGGATTGGGACGAATGCATCGACCATAGAATCCATTAAACCATGGGAGATCCAGTCGGAAGACATTTGGATTGTTTGCTCGAACTCGACAATCTTCTGGCGAACACGATCCGCATGCTCGGCAATGTCCTCAAAGTGGAACTACAGATGCTCGATTAATACACGTGCCATGCCGAATAAAACCCAGCCTACCGTGACGATTCCTTCGCGAAACACTACGAAATAAACGTTCACTGCTCCAATTGTCCCCTCCTGTTCAACATCAGGAGGCACTGGTCGCCTCAGCGCCGCCTGGGTTTCCAGTGCGCGAAAAACAACAAAGTAGTATCCCAGGCGAGGGAATAGCTCGAGCTTTTCGCGCGGATCTTCATGTAGAATATCTTCAAGAGTGAGCGGATGCAGATGTAGTAACTACAATAAGAGTGAGTAAGAATAGCGGGTTGGCTGTGATTACATACCTTCCCGAGTACCCTCATATCCTCCCAAGTCGGAGACGCAACATCGAGCCACCATGCTTGTTGCGCGCTCTTGGAGGCCGCAGACGATAACACGTTCAACTCTGGCCGGGAGGGCGCTTTGAGAGCAGGAACCTCACTCAGGCCAAGCGCCGACTCCTTGAACCTTTCCTCCTCTCTAGCGGAACGTTGCTCATTTGAATCAGTGATATCCATCGGATCAGGCTTGGGGGTTTGAGTCGGTGGAGTGGGAACCTCGACAACCAAACGTGGTATCTTCCTGGTCCCTAGACCCACAGGGGCAACCGGCATCCCTACACCCATAGACTGTGAAACGGCCACCTGCGCCCGCGACTTTTGTCGGTCAGCCGCTCGCGTCTCCCTTGCGCGCTTCTTGAGAGCTGCCTCGAGTTGGGTGGCAATCAACTTGACATGCCTTGTGCGCAGGGTCCGTTGGGATTCGGATGCAAGAGGCTGCGCGAGTGGTTTAGGGGATGGCCTGGTGTCGGGTTTACTCGTCATGCCGTTCACGGGGCAAAGAGACTGGGGTAAAAACAGTGTAAACTCGCGAGGAACTCGTTTAGTGACCTTGATTTCTTCACGGGCTTTGGCTCGTTCGGCCGGAGTCCTGGTCTGCGCTGTATGGCTCGTTGCAACACTCCCCCTTCTGTGACGACCTCGGCTTCGACGACGGGAGTGCGAGATACTACTAGAAGACGAAGAGGACGAACTACTAGAGCTAGAACTGCCATCAGAGGATGAGCGCCCCCACCGCGCAATAGCAGCCTCAACTACCGCAGCTAGCGTGCCTCGCCTTCGACCGCGACCTCCAGATGAGACAGAAGATACCGACGATTGGGCATAGAGAGAAGGCATGGGGGATAAAGGTCGTTCAGGAGGCGCACCGGTTGCGCCTCTGTAGATATCATCGTCGGGTAAAGGGGCAATATGAGGTAGAGCAATAGTTGATTCTTGATAGTCCTCAATGTGATCTGTAAGGTGGGTGGCGGGAAGTGGAGCTCCAGCTGGCTCTGCGTCGGGGAGAGGGTCGCGCGGGAGGGAGAAGATAGTCCCGCTTGGAGAAATCGAACGGGCTCGGTTCATCGTGTCGGTCTGACCCATCTTGTTGATGTTAGTGCATCTCCTGTATGTCTGATATTTGAACCCACAAATAGGGTCGGACGAGCTATGGCATTGGTGTTGGATGTCCCATCTACAAAAGACTATGGCTTTGTTACAACAGCCCAGCAACACACCAGACAAGAAAACTGTAATTCCCACCTCGGATATCCTTAATTAGCTCCTACTCGCACGCCAAGCCACTAGCAAAGTATAGGCTGGCTAGTAGTTAGAGCAAGCCCGAGGATAATCTCGGTTGCTGGAAGGGGTGGTAAAAAGAGTCAACAGAGTCAAAAATCGCCAATCAGAGCGTGATCGACGTCATTCGAAAATGGTAACAAAATCCCGGATTATGTCATACTTGGCGCCAACGGATGCGAAGAGGTTCTGTGCGCTCCCACCGCATGTACCCCGCCGCCCGCAACGTTTCGCCTCTGACTGGAACTTGTATGATCCTTTCCGTTGAATCGACCGGCCTCCGGATCTCGTAGCCACATCCCAACCCCCGCTCGCCACCCACTCGGCGGCGCCGCATGCAGGCTCCGAACGTGGACTGAAACACCAGCGCGCCCTCAGAGTCCCGCCCGAGAACGTTGCGCTAGTCGTGCTTATACTATGCGGCGTCTGAGCAATACTTTCCAAATCAAGCCGCGATACCGAGTTGTCCCGGCCCCCGCCTCAGCTCGCCCTATATATCCACACCTACCAAGATGCTCTATCTTCAGTCGCTAGCCAAGCACTCCCAGTGGCGGTTGCTCACAGCACTGTGTCCCAGGTCCAGCAGAACTAGGTCAAGTCTTATTAGACAGGAGCTCCAGCCCTATCGTACGATTGAACGCCAGTCGTCATGTTGTTCCATGCGCCCCGCAGACCCACCTGGGAGGTAGTCGATCACAAGGAGGTCAAGCCGTAAGTCTTACTTCATCTTACGGATTAGCTTTTTAACGACTCTAATTTTGTAAGAATGCCCGCATATTATGACCAAGGAGGTAAGATACCAAGCTATCCTCTCCTCAATACACCTTATGCTAAGACGCATTTACCAGACCTCCAGATCCTCAAAGTGCATGACTCCGATATTGCCGGTCAATACGAGTTCGAGATGAAGACAGACTTCCGGTGTCGCCAGGCTTTGGTAGCCGCTCGCATGGAACTGCTGCACGAAATCAAGAAGGACCAGTGCAACGTTTTGCTTGTTGAGGGGTTAGTCTTTTCTTTCGGTTATCCTGTGCTTTTAGCCAACACTCGTCGAATTTCAGCTGGAAGCTCACCAAGCTAAGACGGGGTCATGAAATGCGTATACGAGTACATTATCATGGTATGCCTATCCTATGCAGCTTTCTCACCAGCTTATTGATGCCTTGTCAGGACGACCCGCGCGGGCAACCGGAAACATGCGGCACCGCTATCCTCCATTCATGGAGATCCTTGAAGTCGACTAACGATGAATTATTTGAACTGAAACAACTGGAATTCATGCACGGACGCTCTCGCCTCATTCCCTCGGTTCTTATGTATTCCTCTTATACCCTGTATGAACTCCTGAATTCAAACATGAATGAAACATGCTTGCATCTCTCTATTATTATAAAGCCCAGGCAATGTGACACTGCGTGTATATCGCTCACATATATAATACAGAATAGAACAAGGTAGAACCAAAATACACCAAACCACACCCGAGGACGAAGGCTCCAATAGCACGGATTGTACGATAGACAAGGAAAATACTACAACGACAATGAAACTTTTATGAGAATGAACCAGCACAAATCCCAAACTCGTGAATCATCTGTCCGAGAAGGGCCGCCGGTGGGACTACAGTACGAGATACGAAGCAGAGGAGACATCGAGATGCAAGCAAACACGTCGTCACAGTCATCACCAGATTTAAATATGCCAAAAGACAAACGAGGATGTGAAGAAAAAATAGAAAACTGAGAGGAGCATCGCCGAAATGAATTGGCAGGTCACCAGACCAGAACAGAGTGTTGATGGGATC
>WSTH01001758.1:0-10901 GCA_019616345.1 Ceratobasidium sp. 395
CCGTGGGTCGACGCATGTCGAAGAAATTGCTTCCGTCAGGGTTCTTCGGAGGCGGCGAAGTGCCTGGAGGCACTGTAACATCAGTCGTACAATGCAACCTGTGCTCTCAGCTGGGGGTTCGGTTTGTAGGGAGTCGATCTGTGGTGCTGAAACATGCAAAAGCTGTGTAAGCTCGAATTCCAGACATAATGATCCCGTCATGCTCATGAAAAAACTGCTAGGCACTCTGTCGTAAACCCCAAGGCCAACGTGTACACTACCACGGACCAGGAGGACCCGGATTGGCACTGGACGCCCAGACGCTGGGAACGTGTCTCCGAGTCGTCGGGCAAAACCGATACACCCACAGGACGTGATCTTGCGTCCAAGGTAGATTACTATGGAGCGCGTGCGTACTGGACAGACTTTAAGCGTAGGTCAAGGCACGGGCCGTAAGAAACTGGGGTTCGTCCCGGCCCTGAATGGCTTGTTCTTTTTGTTCGTTTTTACTCAAGACAAAATGTCTTGTTCTAATAAGCGTAATATTTTCGAAGAGTATGACTCCCTGCTCCAAATACCTCTGTACATGCGTTCACATACGTGGGAGAGCAGCATTGTCGAGTATTAGAGAGGGCGTAGTACCCAGTGTTTGATATCCCTGCCCATAAGTTCTCGCTACATGCTGCTTAGAGTGATAAACACGTGCGACTAAGTACCTGAGCATGGTGGTTGGCTTCGGCCAAATCAAGTGTAGGAAAAGTCACGTGCAACTCGCATGAATGATGAATGGCTATGGCTGCTCTTAGATATATTCAGCTATAACGGTAAACGCAAATTGAGGCCACGCCTTGATTCGACAATATATTATCGATTTTTTTTTTTTTAAAAAAAGAAAAAACGTGAATTGAATAACAAAAACGTGGAACTCTACTGAACTTGATTGGCGTCATATAGTTCGCGCGGGTCAATCCTTTTGTCCTTGAGCATCATATATGGATGAATTAGTCGTAAGGCTTGTTCTTATGGCCAGCTTTGAGGCCTACAGCGTGGGATGAATACGCCGACCTCATTCTTTTACCTACCCACGAAACCGCGAACGAGTAACAGCATGAACCACTGAAAGACTGATTCGCGATATCTTGACCAATATAGAATGTTTGGGAGTCAACCAGACTGAAAAAAGTGAGCGATACGGCCTGACGGCAAACATCAGTGTTAAACCCCAAGCGCATTGATTTTGAAGCAATATTTAGCCCCGGAGCGGAGTTTTCGTACGAGGTATATGGTACAGAGAGGTACTGGGCATGGTTAGGCGTAGCAGAATGCCGAATACGTCGACACCGATATGACAAGAATGGGCACTTTACAAAATACAAGCTTCAAGAACAAAGGTGTGGTGGACACATGTATATTATATATATACATACACATGACCCAGGTTAAATGACTCTATGATCGACGTGCATACAGTATAAGGGTTGTAGGAGGTGATGAAAGGAGCCACATTGGTTGGTTTTGCCTGGCTATTTGGCTATCAGTGCGTTCTCTTGAGCTTTCTGGCTCTCACCATCCGTTAGTGACATATCACCATTCGGCTAAATGTCCGTCCCTGTCGATTATGTAATAAACATCTAGACCTGGCAGCTACCTCGTGGTAAACTCAACGACCACGTTATACTCTGACCTCGGGCAAATATCTTTGATACTACTGATTTATCATTATGCTCAGCCGTATAAAGGATCGCATGCGTCGTACGAAGGAGAAGTTGCGTCGTTTCTTTGCGGGTCACGAACCTACGACCTCTGTCAATCAGGCGCCAGCTATCCCGAGCCACGAGCGCGCTCAGGTCAACCCTCCCGCTGCTCAACCCCCGCCGGCCGTCGTTATGCTTGACCCCGGGCATCCTAATCGCGACATACAAACGGACCCTACCCCCATCGTATCTATACCAGCGAACGAACTCTCAACTGCTTCTTCTCCACGCCCAGAACCCAGCCAAGTAGGCGCCGCTTCTGCGCAGGGGCTCACCGCCGCTGGGCCAGTGTCTGAAACTGTGAGTGTGCAGCGCCTAGATACACCCCCGGCCGTACCTAATTTACATGAACGTGAGCCGCGAGACGTGAAAGATACCGTCTGGTGTGGCGTCACGACGCTTCTCGGCGTGCTGAAGGAGAGCTCCGATGCGTTCGGGCCACTCAAGTCGGCGGTCGGCGGCTTGTCGCGGTGCATTGAGATATTCGAGGTGAGTGGGTTGAGCTCTTATCCTTATATATGCAGAAGACTACATACAAAATCAGAACGCGGCGACAGCACGTCAGGAGTATGCTCAGCTGAGGACCGAGCTCAACAACATATGTCAAGATATCTCCGGGCTCTTCGATGGAAGCGCACCGCCATCAATGACGCCTAGCATTGCTATACTTGCACAGTACGTTTAGTAGTACAGCTAGATTGAGGTTTGACTGCCTAGTACAGAGGAATCGAGAAAGAGACTGAGAAGGTGATCCGCAAGTCGCAAAGGAGCACGCTGGAACGACATGCGGAAGCGATGGAGGACATAGGCGAGGTACTGGAGTGCTATCGTCGGATACAAGTACTGCTCAACCGCTTGTCGGTGAGTACCAACAGGGCTGCTTGAATATGCGCTCTTATATTAATGGATATCAAGCTCAACGCAAACGTCAACATGTGGAAGATCGCCGAAGAACAAGCGACGGTATGTGCGAGACAAAGGTGCAAACGTATGCGCCTAAAGTGATTTATACACCACAGCAAACCCGTCTCAAGGAGCTTCCATACTCCGCCGAGGCCAAATTCAAGTCGGCAAAGTCGGACAGCCTGGGTCGGAACAGATGTACTCCAAACACTCGTGTGGATGTACTTCAACAGCTTCGTATCTGGGCTGAAGATAGCGAGAGTCAGAGGATATACTGGCTGAACGGCATGGCTGGGACAGGCAAGACCACGATCGCATATAGCTTGTGCGAACGTCTACAAGACGATGGAAAGCTGGCGGCGAGCTTCTTTTGCTCTCGACAGTTACCGACCTGTCGCGACGTCGACCGTATACTGCCAAGCATCGCGTTTCAGCTCTCGTTGTTCTCACTCCCGTTTCGACATGCGGTGTCGAGCGCTCTTCAGAAGTACCTGGACGCACATAACCAGCCGGTCGATCTACAGTTCGAGAGCCTGGTCGCTGCCCCTTTGCGAGAGGTACGAGATACGTTGCCGGCCGACCTGGTTATCGTGGTAGACGCGCTAGACGAATGCGAGGATGCTCGTGGCGTGAGCAAGATGTTGTTTGCTTTACTTCAGAACTCGTTGGATCTGCCGATGAAAGTGTTCGTAACAAGTCGCCCAGAGCAGAGGATACTGGATCGCATGGAGAGCAAAGCATACAGACACCTTCGGTCTGAACTGCGTCTGCATGAGCTCGAACGCCTGGTGGTACAAGCTGACATCAAGACATATCTGATGGCCTCTCTTGACAAGCTCAACCTCAACATCGCAGACCTAGATAGCCTAACGAAACAATCAGGGGTGCTGTTCGTCTACGCGTCGACGGTCGTACGCTATGTCACAGATAACCCTTCTCGGAGTAGCCAGCGACTTGCTGAGGTGCTAGCCACTCCGGCGTCACTCGACTCGAGTCAACTAGGCGTCGATCCTCTTTACACAGCTATCCTCCAGGCGGCCCTCGAGGACGAAAGCCTGACTCGCTCTGAGCGCAGGGAGGTGAACCAGATCCTTCGTACAGTGATCTGCGCTCGGGAGCCGCTCTCGGTCAACTTGATTGCTAAGTTCCTAGGGATCAACAAAGTCGAGTCGGTGTACGCCGCGTTGAGAGCATTGTCCTCGGTGCTTCAGGTCTCGGATACAGTGGGCCGGCTAGTAACGACGCTAAACCAGTCTTTTCCAGACTATATGCTGGACCAGAAGCGTTCGAGAAGGTTCTGCTGCGAACCAGAACAGTATAATGCTTGGTACACTCAAACCTGCTTCAGCCTGCATCAGGAAAATGGGATTTTCCTTTAAAGGCTCAAAAAGCACTTTAACCAAAGGACTTGCGTCCTCAGTATGTTAAAAGAATGGCATAACATTAAAGCTTGTTAAATGACTTGGAAGCTCCATAGATGTCTTTGCATGTCTTTGATGTGTGTTGATGTAACTTTAGAATAGTTTAAAGTTAAGTTGGGAGCTTTAAAGTACTTTGAGGGTAAGTTGGGTGCTTTAAAGTACTTTAAAAGTCAGTCTAACCTAACCTAACCTAAACCTAAGCGGCTATCAGAACAATTAAAAAGTGTATGCTTGGCCGTTATTTCCACCGGCCGGCTGATATGACTCGTGTAAACATGATTAGAATGATGCAGATATATATGTACACTACGTATAATACAGGACGTAGATAGCAACCGCTAGTGCGCAATAGCGAGCTGTAAATGGGAGCGCATACGTGCACGAGCACGGTGAACATGTGCTTCCACACAAGCATGACCATTGGTGACCGGGCAAGCCGAGCGGCGGCAGGCACAAGATGTGCGCAGCAGAACCAGCAACGCACGGTATTTGTGGGCCAGGAAACACGAGCGCAAACCTGGGGGTAGTGTCGTGCTAGATCATGTTACCGGTAACGGAAACATCATCAAGGGCGCGAAAGTGTGAGTACAAACCAGGGGCATATACAACAGAAAAATACGGCGCTCAGTGCCTCGGGCCGCCGGCGCGTACACTCACAGGCATCAGGCGTACGCGGGTGAGTTAAGACTAGCCCGCACTTTGGTTATGCCGAGCGTAGCGGGCTAAGTCGGGTGGAGAGGAATAGTCAGTGTGGGAGTGAGGCCCACAAATAGTCCATTCGCACGCACGGTTTGACATGTTCAGTCATGTTTCATACAGGCGAATGCGGGCTGGTTCGCGGGCGGGTAGATACGGGGGTGCGGGTGCGTGAGAGAGTGTGTTGTGGGCGGGTGATTGACATGCTGTCGTCTCCCAGCGTGGCCACCCAAAGTGCGCACAAGCGCACATCAGCCGGGTAGGCGTGGGCACACATACTAGGCGTGGGGACCAGCTGGCGGCGAGAGAGGTTAGCGCGGGTATGGGAAAAGTACGCGGACGCACCGGAGACCCGCCAAGGCGCACCGTTTCGAACGAAGACGTGCAGGAGGCAGCGCCGAGCACGGGAGGCCAGAATCCCACGGTTGGCGCGGGCATTGGCGAATGGTCGTGGGCGTGAGCGGGCGAGCAGAGGCGAGAGGGCACATCAGGGTTGACGAGAGGTGGCAGCGCGATGGCGACATATGGAGCTATCAGCGTCCAATTCAGCGACCGACTGGTAGGCACAATACTCACCCGCGGACGCGCCTAGGTTTGGTTGGCCGTGGTCAGGTAGCGCCGGCAAGCTTGGGGCAGGGCGGACAAGTTGTTGGACAGCGGGGTGGTGGGGGAGTGATGGGGGAATACGCAAGGGAACGGTGGTATATCGAAGAAACGGCTGAGCAGATATGACGAATCAGTGACGTCACGAGTCGAGCGCTGACTGATGGAACCGGCTTACTCAGTGATACGCTGCGATCTCGCGCTGTAGAACACGCCGGCAATAGTGGGTAGTAGCTTTCGATGCGCGCCGACGATGCGCATCGAACGGTACCACGCACGAGCGGATTGGATGCCGGGCCTGGTCGCCGTTCGCACCGGAGGGGCGCTTTGACCGGATGCAAACGGAAAAGCCTGACCGGACTCGGTCAGCCTCTTCTACCACCGCACCCCCACCAGCCGCAGCCTCTCCTCTGCCCTCAACGCGCACTCTTCTCACCCGCCCAACGACACGTCGTCATCCGCCCGTCCCGCCTTAGCTCCAAGCGCTTACCCGACCCCGTGGCCCCGTGGCCACTCGAACACCGGTTTTACGACGTAGCAGAGGTGCCCTGCCAAACGGTGCGTATATAGATCGAAGCCTAATCCCGCCTGCTAACTGTTTTCTACGCCGCCTCTCCCGTCCTCTGCAACGCTCTCTTGGCCGTGACATTGCCTCGTTGGAACGTCTGGGAGTGCGTACACGCCGCAAGAGGATGCAAGTTTTGCTATGTGCGACCCAACTCGAACACTATCTTATTTAGTGACGGGCTCCTCCAACTGTAGGCCCCTTGGCCGTATGAGAATCTCCCGCTAACACTTACGCCTTGGTACGTCGACCGCTTGCCTATCTTACCCCACTATGATCCCTCACGTCGTGCAGCGCCGCTTGTTGACTCTTATTGAACCCGCCCAAACAGCCGAATGACGATCCAAGCCATATGCTGTCCCCCTTCCGCCGACTCTATTTCATCCTGCCATACATGGTTCCCGTACTGACCATCTCTTTTTGCGCCACAGCCAATGTCTCCGGCGCAAGCAGCCGTGCGAGTACGTGACCAAATCGCGCCGTGGCATTTGCAAGACACCCCAAGAGCCTACTGCCCCTTCCAACGAAGACCCGGCCCAACCCACAATCCACAAGTTCGGGCACCACAATGGGAGCAGCATGGCTGGTGGCGGAGATGTCAAGGGCAAAGGCCGATGCAAGCGCGTTATTGAACTGGTTGATTAAGGCGAGCGACTGTCCGTCCTGTATACGTACCATAGCCCACGCCTATTAGCAACCCGGTCCAACACTCTTGGTACGCTGCCACTCTTAGCTTGTACTCTTTTACTCGTAACTAACTGCCGGTGCTAGACCCAAAACTTTCACCATCCTGGATGTATATACATGCTTGATACGTGTACAATTTAAGTGCTTCCATTTGCTCTATCGAAAATTTTAGCACATTCGGCAGACTCCCAAAGGAACAAACTATCATTTAGTCTAGGAAACTTGAGTGTTGGGGCTCAGACCCCTGAAGAATCTCAAAACCTTATGGTGACTTTTAAAGCACATTGAAGGGCTAGGGCTAGCTTTAAAGTAGTTTAAAGCTCTAGACCTAACCTTAAAGTAGTTTAAAGCTCTAGACATAACTTTAAAGTACTTTAAAGGGGGGTACTTGCCTGCAGCACCTTTAGGCACTTTAGGCATTTTAAAGTCCTTTAAAGGCAGCTAAAGTTTTTACCCTTTTTCCTGATGTGATCAATACGGCGAATCCAGTGTTTAACATCTGCCATATCGAATCGTCCCACGTACCTAACGGGGAGATCGTGGGCCTGGAAGACAAGATGGATAAGGTCACTTCGCCGCAGTTGTTCTACGCATGCAGATACTGGGAGGCCCACGTCGAGCTTGCCGAGACGTTGAAGGAGCTAGTAGACCAGATTATTTATTTTTTATCCACGCAATTTTTGCTCTGGCTGGAGATAATGAGCCTGAAAAAGAGTATAAGCAACGGAGTTGGCATGCTCCTAAAACTCCAGGCTTGGTTGCGGGTAAGAAGCCATATTGAGCCAAAGCGAGAGCTAATACGCCATAAAATCGCAGACTCTCCGAGCTTCAAGCGAGATCCAAGAGCTGGCTGTCGATGCGCTACGGTTTCTGACAGCATATGCATCGGGTCCTGTTAGTCAGCTCACGCCACACATCTACTTGTCGACGCTCGCGCTGTGGCCGAAACAACGGCCGATCTCAAAGCTCTACTTGAAAGGCTTCCCTCACCTCGCAGGTGCATCAGGTACGGCAATTGATAGACAAAGTGCAGCACCGCTTGCTGTGTTGAATGTTCCGAGCGAAGTGTTCTCTGTTGCGTGCTCTCCTGACGGTACAACAATCGCCGCGGGCTCATATGACCAAACTATTCGCGTCTGGGACGCATATACAGGTGAGATGATTGAACAGCCACTGGAAGGTCATTCAGCCCGGGTGCGATGTGTTGCGTATTCTCCCGATGGCAGGCGTATTGTTTCTGGCTCTGATGATACCACGATCCGCATCTGGGACACCAGAACTGGCCAGATGTTGGGACAACCACTGCGGGGTCACACAGGCAGCGTTTACTCGGTTGCGTACTCGCCTGACGGCGCGCATATAGCTTCCGGCTCCTCTGATACAACCATTCGTATCTGGGATGTGCAGACTGGCCAGATGGAGGGTCAACCACTGGAAGGACACACAGGTAGTGTATACTCGGTAGCATACTCACCCAACGGCGCCTATATCGTATCTGGTTCTGGGGATAAGACTATCCGCGTTTGGGATGCACAAACCGGAAAACTTCGAGGTCTGCCCCTCGAGGGTCATACGGACGAAATAAGATCTGTTGCATACTCACCGAATGGCGCATATATAGTTTCTGGCTCTGACGACATGACAGCGCGTATCTGGGATGCGGAGACGGGGCAGATGTCAACAAAGCCACTCGAAGGTCACACATCCCTTGTATCTTCAGTTGCATTCTCGCCTGATGGCGCTCGTATCGTCTCTGGCTCTGCGGATAACACAATCTGTATCTGGGATGCGGGCACTGGACAGATGCTGGGACAACCACTCAGGGGTCATACTGAGGGGGTATGCTCTGTTTCATTTTCGCCTGACGGCTTGCGGGTCATCTCTGGCTCCTGGGACCAGACCATTCGCATCTGGGATGCGCACATCGGACAAGCCTCGGGACAGCCACCAGCAGGCCACACAGGCACTGTATGCTCGGTTGCATACTCACCTGACGGCGCTCGGATCGCCTCTGGCTCTAGCGACAGCACTATCTGCATCTGGGACGCATACACTGAGCAGATGGTTGGCCAGCCACTGAATGGCCACACCGATTGGGTACGCTCAGTCGCATATTCCCTCGATGGGACACGCATTGCTTCTGGCTCTGACGACAGGACCATCCGCATTTGGGACGCAAGTAGTGGGCAGGTGGTGGGACAGCTGCTGGAAGGTCACACAGAGGCTGTATGCTCGGTCGCGTTCTCGCCTGACGGCTCACGCATTGCCTCTGGCTCTGAAGACAACACTGTTCGTATCTGGGATGCACACATTGGGCAGACGGTGGGACAGCCTCTGAAAGGTCACACAGGCACTGTATCCTCGGTCGCATTCTCACCTGACGGAGCCTGCATTGTCTCTGGCTCTACAGACGAGACTATCCGCATCTGGGATGCGAACACTGGGCAGATGGTGGGGCAGCCGCTGAAGGGTCACACAAGCTGGGTACGGTCAGTTGCATACTCACCCAGTGGCACCCACATTGTCTCTGGCTCCGGCGACACAACCATTCGCATCTGGGATGCACGCACCGGGGAGATGGTGGGGCAACCACTCAGAGGTCACACAGTTGATGTAAGGTCGGTTGCATACTCACCTGACGGCGCTCGCATCGTCTCTGGCTCCGCCGACATGACCGTTCGCATCTGGGACGCACACACTGGTCAGATGCTTGGACAGCCGCTGGAAGGTCACACTAGCCGGGTATGGTCGGTTGCATACTCACCTGACGGCAAACACCTTGTTTCTGGCTCTGACGACCAGTCGATTCGCATTTGGGATGTATGCGCCTTGTCAAACTCAGGCAAAAAGTCCCCAGACAATCCGAACCTTCTACACCAACCATCTCTCTCATCCGATACTCCACAACCCATCTCTAGTGACTTTGATACTTCCTCTCGCATCTACGAGCCCCGGACCAAACGGGGGCTCCCTATTCGTCCTAACCCCTCAGGTATGTACTCTATCCCTCGCAGTTTCTTTGGTTGTTAGCTTTCTGACGGCTCGATTGTCCCATTTTCCCCTTAACGCTCCAGATCCCAATGCTTGGACCTTGAGCGAGGACGGATGGGTGGTAGGTCACGACCTCAAGCCGCTCCTATGGGTGCCTCCCGAGTTGCGAGACACTCTACAGCGTTACGGAAACACATGCATGATCTCAACTACAGGCACCTGGTTACTCGATATCAGCAAAGCAAAGTTCGGAAGGGACTGGAAACAGTGCTATCGCCCCTAAACTTTTGAATGTACTCGGTCTCGTGTTTCTCATGACTGTTTTGTCCCGAATGCTGTATTTATGTTCAGCTGTGCTGGCCGATATCTCATGTTAACGATTCTTGCCGGGATCGTTTCACTCTAGTCAGACCCGTCTATATAGAGTGTAATTCTGTGGTTTACCAGTCTACCATGACGCCGGTCAGGATTCCTGATTTTTGCTCGCAGCGATGCGCGACCATAAGTTATCGCCACTGCGTTGCACATATGTCGGCAAGAGTTTCGAAGTCTACAGTCTCATACAAGCCCCACAATAGTCAACATAAGGTGTAGCGATAGAGGATAGTCGCAAAAGTCGATAGCTAAGATATTTCCTCTCCCGTTCTACCAGCCAGAGTTCATAAGATCTCCACTAGTTTTTTTATCATCTCATTCCCCATCTCGAGAGCTCCCCTATCATAAATCCCAGCAGGTCGGTCCACATAACACGGCACTCACTGCCTGAGGTCAAACTCTCGCTCAGGCGTGATTACATTTTTCCGAGCGCAGCGGCATCGTTGGTCGCTGAAATGTACCAAAGGTGGGCAACTCAGCACGAGATCGAGCATTGGCCTGACACAGTTACTTTGGATAGTGAGAGCCAGCGACTCATAAACAGGCGAATTCATCTCGGAGTACTCATTAGACGTCGCGTTGCTTATACCACAGCATGGTCGGACATGGGTCGGACCCGAGAACTATACCAACCAGCCAGGCATGATGAGTATATGCGTTTGATACCACAAGTCTCATGGTTGGCCGGCGGGGCAAACGCAGCACGTAACCCCTAAATGGGCTGTACCGCGTCGACTCTGGCGGCGAGAGGCATGGTCTGCGTCGACCGAGGTCTCTGCACTCGTGCGATGCGTCGTCTCCCGAGCGAACCTCGCCCGGCACGTGACGACGCCGACGACCACTCCACTCTCACATACGTCAGTTTTGTCGTACTGAAAACCTTCTATGTCCTACAAACGTCGCAAAACGAATCGATCCAAGGCGTCA
>WSTH01001759.1:0-10900 GCA_019616345.1 Ceratobasidium sp. 395
GAACAATACGAGGGACACGAAGTCGCTGTAAAACAAGCTGGAGTGTAGCTTTGTACGTCAGCTGAGTTGATCCAATCGGTGCATATTAGGTGCTGGTTAGTGTGAGCTTCTACTTAGAATCGACGCGCATGTACCCCACCAATCATGAGTAGCAAACGCACCGTTGAGATCTGAACCTTCTTTCAACCTGATTAAGCTTGATTCAGAACTTAGCCATGTTGAGCTTGAAACTTGATTTACCGTCGAATAAAGTCTTAAGGAGGTGCATATACGACGAGTTTTATAGAACCGATTAGGATAGTCACAGGCACACGTTCAAACAAGTATGACGCGTGCAAAGCATTCCTAAAACCATTTGGACACCTAAAGTGATGACGTAGTAGAGGCCTACCTAAGGTCCTTGACGCTCATTCAACTGTTTCAGTCGCTTCTCCCCCTATCTCGATTAGGATTGATCCCGAAGACGCTCGCTCCTGGGCATGAGTTTTGCGTGTGGCCTATTTCACGGTCAAATTTAGGCTTAGAGTCGGACACCTACGTGCAGCACCGCTTTATTCAGTCATAGCCCTGATCAAGCCCTGATCGACCTGAAATCTTCGGCAACGTGGATCAAACTTCATCTGATCTAATTTAAACATCTGGGTGCCAGGGATTACTCCTAATGAGCCACGCAGTGGCTCAAAGTTCAGCAACCGATATTGATATCAATCGACGTTAGAGAGCAATCTTGGATTGAAGTATGTATTGCAAACGTTTGGAGCCCATTGCACAATTCATGGCTACATGTTTTACACAATTTAGTACAGGTAGGAACACAAAGCGAAAGGAGAGCGAAAAGTAAGAGAAATAATCGCGGACGAAAGCATCGTAAGAGTGCGGCGCATACAACCCGAAGCCATGCTAGCTATGCGGCGGCCAAAAATCTATACTCAGGTATTGGTACTCCTTCATGGGCAGTATCGTTATATGGCTCATTAATGTCGCCCAGGTCGAGTACTTCCCAGTCATGCTGAAGCGTGATCTCGTGCTCGAGATCACTGGAATGTCTACGGTCTGCAAGGGTTTTTATAATGTAATGAGGGTTATTGGATTGTATGCTGGCTCTGTTGTCACTTGACAGCCTAGCGGGTTCGCAAAATTGGTGTATCGCGCTCATAACGAACGACACATATAGCCAACTGTCGTTCTCCTGAGGTTGAACAGTAAGTGAAGCACACAAAAAACTGACAAGTCTCGAACTTACACTTGAAGCCAGATTTTTGTGCGCGAGGTCAAGAACATCCAGCATAAAAGAAAATGGGATTGGTTTGTCAACCGCTTCCTTCAAAGTAAATTTATCGTTCTCGCCGTCCAGCAGATCGCCTCTGTTGGTCGAAAAGATAGCAATGTCGTTTGCTGAATGTTCACCAACCAGAATCTTTGCGCGTTCTGCAACAGACCCTAGACCGTGGCGTTTTGAGCGTCTCTCTAAACGCAGCCAGTTGGGTTTCTTGTGCATTGCAGGCGGGAAATTGAGCAGACAGAGCATGAACTGATTGGTGCCGTCCCGAAACTCGTACCATTCAAGGTGAGTAATGGATATTTGACGAGCTTTGGACGCTGTCCAACATTGACGAAGGGCGGTGGACCGAAATTCTGAGCCTTGGGGGCCACCAGCCTGCCTTCTAGTTGAGTTGAAGCAGGGGGATTGAGAGCGAGGTGATGGGTGAGACCCCTCGGAGGCGCTCTGCAGACTGTTGGCTAGGTTCGGAGTGCTGTGCCATCCGCCGAGTTCCCGATGTCTAAGGCGAGCCTGAAGTAAACCAGCAATGCCACTGCGACAGCTGCTCGTATCACCTAAATCTTCGAGAGTGACAATCTATTTGTGTAATAGGGTTAGAATCTTGTCTGAAATACTCTCGTGCTTGTCCCTATTTACCTCCACAGCGTTTCGACCCCGTTCTGAATAGCCTTCAGCATTGCGACTGGGTAGATCGCACTGTTATAAATTTCGTGAGACTTAAACTAACAGTCATGTTAGCTATCCAGCTTACCGCGTTCTTGGCAAAGTATGAGGTAGTCCCACAAGCCATGGGAACATGACAGGCATACTTCAACCCCGTGCTAATACCATAAGTTGCTTTGTTCGGGTCGCTCGCTGGAATAAATCGCATGGTTAGCTCTGTTCTGAAGCGTGTGAGTGTATGCGCAACAAATATAAGAGAGGACTGTACCGGGTGCGGGTCGAGAACCGAGGCGTCAATCGAGTGTGCTGGCTGCTGAACGAGAGCAGGCGTATTTATGAGTTTGGCGCTGGCACACATTCATCCGAAGAGCGCTCGGCGGAATCAACTCTGAATCATATTGCTCTTCACAACTCTTTACAAAGTAGTTTACCACGTTGCACCTGCGCGTGGCAAAGGCCCACTTCCGTAGGCATCGCGATGAGCGATGCAAGTAAGATACCGGAGCTGTCTGCAAAGCCTATACTGCCAATCCGGAACTCCTGCTCCTGACGAGCTATCTCTCGAGACATCATATCATCTCGATCGAAAACACCTGCTGATTCCTGGCCCACGCGGTAGAACACGTTGACGCTGTCAGTTCGCGGTTAGCTTTTCAACGTAATTCACCGAAATGAAGAGCAGAGCTCGAGCTTACTATGCCAAACCCCCGCAAACACCTTCGACCGCGATGAGTGACATCAAGATAGGCAAGACTGATCCCTGCGTAGTTGACTCAGGTTGACCTGCTGAGAGAAAGCCAGTTGCCGATTCGATTGCCAGGAATGTCATAATGCATCCTTGGATTACTGAAGGCACAGGGAGGAGTGCGGCTGGGAGGGCTGGGAGACCTAATGAAATGGACGATCGCGAGAGAAAAACAAATGCTTGATAGATAAGCTGCCGAGCAAGGGCTTTGAGTCTACATGGCTCGGTCCCGAAATGAAGCGCCGCATGTTGCTCACCTGCCACAGCGGGTAATAATCTCGCGTCGACCTGACAATACTACTTAGGACTGGATGATTCTTGACGGTTGGGACCGGATAAACTAGGGTTGGCGATATACCCTAGGGGAGGTTAGCCAGATCACCTTGCTATACATTCAAACTCAGATACCTGGTTGATGGTGTATTCGAACTACTCAAGTTCAGCACATTTGACCAAGAACACACAGATATAAACATACCGTATAAACGCAAACTAGTAGGCGAGTGAGTCTGGCTCATTGTTTCAAATTTGGACGACTCACATAGGGGGAGCATGTACTTGAGCAGCAAAGGTCGCACTAACCGCCATTTGTCTGCCAACGTGAGGCCGTGGATCGGAGCCATTGTCGCAGCCACGCCGACAGCTCTAACATCATCCGTTTCGGTTTCGTCGTCTGGGAGGGCGGTGTATTCGGACGTCGGATTATGGCAATCAACTCCGCTACCAACAACCGACGTATAGTCGTCGGGTGGAGGAAGGATGAGGTGGTAGGTGAGTGGAATTGAAAACGGCAAAATCTGAGTCACGATTTAATGAAACCGTTTTGGGTCGGTCGACGGTGAATCGTACTCACAGCCGATAGTCCCACCCCAAGCCGAACTCCAAGTCCCCTCAGTTCCCACCACAGCCCCGCGCCGGCTAGCCCGGCAGCTCCGGTCCCACTGGCGAAATATCCGACACAATGCCCAGCAACACTCTTCGGATGATACGTTGTTGAGAGTTGCAAGAACGTAAGTTCGCCCAGTCCGCTCGCGAACGATGCGAATGAAATGCCAAGTAGACGGGCGGGGAGGGTTTCGAACATAGCCACGATGAGCATCCCGCTAACACTCAATGCGCAGCAGCTGAGTAGTCGCCTTGTGTATCGGATTTTCCCCTTGAGGACATAGGGCCAACCAACTTTGGCAACCTAAACGATTGAAACGGTTCGATGTGGGGAAGGTGCCACCGCTGATGTTCAGACCTACCAAAGCGGGGGCAATGTTACAGAACGCAATTATGCCTTTGGGCGTCGATGGAGGAACCAGATCTAGCGCAGCTGACAATATGATAACGTATAATACTTGCCACGTTGTACCGAAGTATTAGTGTTTGCGTGCTGCCTGAATCGGTTTTCCTCACCATTATTCATTAATCCAAATAAGAAAAAAGATCCTCCGAGAAGTAAACGCAGCCTCTTGGCCGCTTTCTCATTAGTTTCGACTATATCAGGTGAGGGTAGCAGAGGTTGATCTGTTCCGTCAAGACGAGGCATCGTAGTTCTTGTTGTCATTCGAATATGATCCTGTGGCATTAAAACCAAAACAATTTGCTAAAACAATATGTGCTCATACAGTACAAACGCAGAGGCTACCAAACGAGGGAACTGCCGAAATCAGGTGTGGTGGTCGAGATGCTGGAACACATCAGCAGCACAGATCAAATAAACCTTCGGTGTCGGCTGCAAGCGCCCAGGTAAAATGAAACAAGATGACAGTAAACAATCGGCGGGGATTGAAAGCACAGGCAACGTAAAAACGACTGAGGATACGAACAAGACAAGTGTCAAGTACCACCGCAAAGTAGTTGCAGCGCTAGCAGCTCGTCATCTTCGATTTCAAGTCCGCCACGTCTAGGCGCTGGTGGGTCAATCGTCGGTCTTTGCCGCTTAGAAAGTGGTTGATATGCGGGCGCCTCATCGTCCGAACCATCAGACAAACCAAACCCATCGAAATTAGGCGATATATAACCATCATCTTCGGCCTCTTGAACGACTGGGCCGATAGCCATTGATACTTCCTGCTAAAGTTCATGGGTACGTTAGTACAGATTATAGAGAAGCAATTTGCTGTACGTACCTCTATTTCCCGCTCTTTCCTTTTCCTCTTCTTCTCTTTCTTTTTGTTCTTAGCTTCCGCTTTGTCCAGTAGGTCTTCGCCTTGCATCCTGAGGCGAACTTCGCCGACATATGCCTTCCCAGCGCCAACTACATCCCCGCCAGCCTCTGCTACAAACGCGGTATCGTCTCGCATCTCGTATAGTGGATGTGCCCCTCCTTCCTCATCAAAGACTAACTTCGTTCCACCCGATTTGTACTTCAGCATTGCGCTCTTCGAGCTCCCGATCTTAAGTTTACGCTTGGAAACATCTTCTCGATCGACAACAAGGAGGGAAGACGAAGCATGAGGCCTTTTGGTGGGATCGTCTGGCAGATCATGATTGGCTCTTTTGAGGGTGATGAAATCGTTGCCCGAGTCCGAATCCGAGTTCTCAGCCCCATGATCAACGAGCTTGGTGTAGTGCTCGGATAATATGCCTTGGTTTTTTCGTTCGAACATACGATCGTATTTCGTTCGCACTTGAGGCGCCTAAGTCGATGGGTTAGCCCCAACCGTCGTTATAAGTATGATGAAACCCACTTTGGTTGAGGCAGCGAGCGCTTGGGAGAGTTCATTCTCTGGCGAATCACTGACATCGCTCTCAGAATCTGCCTCTGCTACAAGCTGAGCTTGCCGAGATTCATTCTTTCGTTTTTTGGAAGCTCCTTGGTCCAGGAACTTGACTTTTGGAGTTCCGGGGAGTCCTAACGATGCGGCAAACTCTTCCAAGGGCAATTTGTCGACTTGGAATATTGACTTGTGTTTCTGAAGGTGGATGGACTTTACGTAGGAGACAAAAGTCTATTCAAAAAGTCAACCGATAAGCTATGGAACATAGCACAATAAACTCACTCGTTGCGCGAGATACTTGATATCAGGGTCTTCAAACGCAAACTTCTGCAAGGAGTTTTCGAGGGATGCAAGTTTGCTCTCCTTAATCTTGATAGGTTGCACATCAATTCCTTTGGTCTCGAGAGCGGCCACCATTCCTTCTTCCTCGCTAGGACACAAAAACAGCAGACTCTGGCCCTTGCGCTCATAACGCGCAGTGCGACCGACTCGGTGGACATATGTATCTGCGTCTTCTGGAGCGTCCAGTTGAAGGACCCAGTCTACAGCAGGAAAATCAAGTCCTCGAGCAGCAACGTCAGTCGCAAATAGAAACGCATGTTTTGATGAAGCGAATTTTTGAAAGATGTCTAGCCGTTTCGTTTGTTTTTGCTTCCCATGCAGATGCATCAGTGGAATCCCAGGGTGTAGTTTGCAGAACGTCTCGAAAACAAAACGAACTTGCTTGCAGCTAGACATGAATATCAACGCCTTGGACTGTAGATGAGTCTTGATAAAGCCAAATAGAGCGTCCAGCTTCCGGTCCAGCGGAACAATAGCATAGTGCTGTTCAAGGTTCTTCGGCGTGGCTCCCGATCCTTCAGCTCCATCTTCGCGTACGCCCACATAAACGGGCTCCCTGAGACTGAGCCCAGCAAGTTGCTGCACAGATTCAGTCTGAGTGGCGGAGAACAGTAGTGTCTGGCGTTCTTTAGGTAGATGTCCAACGATTGCGTTCAACGCTTTGGCAAATCCCATATCCAGTATTCGATCGGCCTCGTCGAGAACTAGACATGTAGGTTTAGGGTATACAAGGACAAACTTGCTAAGTGCATACCTAATAACTGTAGATTGTCGCACTCAAACCCCACGGTCTGATCCATGTGTTGCAGTAATCTGCCAGGAGTTGCGACTAGTATATTCATCCTGGATAATCGATCGCGCTCATCCTTCAGATTTTTGCCACCAATCACCAATCCAGCAGAAAAACTGTGGTTTCCTCCGATGGCACATAAAACGTCAAATATTTGAATCGCCTAAGATCGGTAAGTTGCGACGAAAGGTATCCGAGAAGGTAAAACTCACAAGTTCACGTGTAGGGGATATAACTAACGCTCCTAATCCGTCTTGCGGGCCCCACTTCCGTCGATGAAGCAGCTCAAGAACCGGGATGAGGAAAGACAATGTTTTCCCACTGCCAGTACGAGCGGCACCAAGTACATCCTTTCCTTTCAAGCTTATAGGAAGACTCTTTGCTTGTATGTCTGTCATTGTCGTGTAGAAGGCTTTCTTGAGGCCTGAAGAGGCTCCGCGTTAGTGTGTCACCAACCTTAACAAGGTATACCTTGCCTCGCTTCGTAGCATTGGAGACCGGTAAGTCTTTGAATAAGGTACAGCTTTTGTTCGTTTCCTACAAATGAGACAACATTATTTATATACGAATAAGTACACTCCTCTCGCACCTACAAAGTCTTGAACTGATGTTTCCAGTTGCTCTAACCTGATATTCTCTTCTAGGCGATGAGATTTCTGCCTAGAAGCGAGTTTTTTGGAGCCACCCCTTCGCTTTCTCTGGATTTCTCCTTGAGTTGACATCAGCGGACCGAAGTATTAAATGGCTGTAGATAAGTTCTAATGGGTGTGGTGGATAAAACAGTGATTAAATTTTTGAGGCGCCAGTCAGGTGACTTGTTTCCACAACCCAAATAAGGCAGCTTGATCTGCGTGTCGTGAAAGGAGGATCGCCCTAAATAATCATCCTAGCAATTTCTAATACTATAAATACCAGATATACCTATGAAGTATTTAGCACGAAAACCAAAAATCAGTGAACTGGCTGGGCGTCGATCTTTTCGGTCCGTGATTGCCGCGAGGTTGGACAGCAGCCCAGCTCCTGCGGGCGCATAATTGGTGCAACAGGATAGTTCTATCTACTATTTTACACCCCATGTTGTAGCTTTGCAGGGCTCCGACAGGTAGGTATGATGGGTGAGACTCTGCACAGAGCCAACGTGTGAAAATTCAACATATAGAAATTTCAGTCTTTTCTTGTGAGATTCTACCATTCTTGTTATCGAAAGTGGACACCCGAAATTCACGAAAGGGGTAAAGGATGTTGAAAGGGGAACCGCAGAGTGCAAAATGTTGAATTTTGACACATCCGGGCTGTCAAGAGAGATTAAAACGTGCTTATTCGCCACCCGTAGCAACTTCTAAGCTCTCATCATCAAAAACTGTTCCGGGATTTGTGGGCCAGAATACGGCCCTAGGGACACGGTAGTTTGCTCTCTTGTGTAGTTTCTTATTACCTAAAAGTGCGCCATTATCATACCTATACATTATCCAAAAGGTTGGACACTTACTTTCCACACCCGAGTCTGAGCCCCAATAAGTTGCAACGAACCACCACAACGCTGAGCGATGTATTGACATATGTCTTGGGCAGTGGCTAGGTGCAACGCTTTCAGAGAGCCGGCAGCTTCTCTCATCAAGGTTACATGTACGTTACGGAGTGCCTTGCCCGGGGCTAGCGCCTGAGCCAAATCATCCTAGACGTGTATTAGTTCAACTATCTCAACCTGGCGTAGTTGGGATATAAACGCACCCGGTTGGCGTCACATACTGTTATAAACACATCCTCGAGACTCGGACAAACACAACTGGCATAATGCACCAATTCGACGGAAACAATGAGGCGCTGGATACCAATCCGCTTCAGAGTGACGGAATGACCATCTACCAGCCCTCTGATACTCTCGAAATTGATAGATGCGTAGGACAGTTCGCCTTCAGCGGTAGTACCACCACCCGCATATAGCTGAAAAGATTCGATGGGAGAGTGGTGCAGCAGGAGCAGGGCGTCGCTAATCCATCTGTCGCGCTGGATGGAGTCTTTGCAATAAGGTAAAGTAAGGGATATAGAAGAAAGTGACGAGAGCAGTTTGTGCTCAAAGCAGTGCGCGCTGAGTGCAGACATATCCTATGACCCTGTCAGAACGAGCGCATTTACAGAGGGGGAGCTTACGAAGTAAGGAGAACAACCCTCTAGTGCGAGAGACCGAAGGCCAACTATGTTGTCGGAAAGAGCCTCCTTGACGGACCCTTCAGTAATCTTAGCGCATCCCGCCAAATGAAGGCGACGCAACCCCCTCAACGACGGTATCATTTTACGCAAAGTAACATCACCAAGGGCCGTAGTGGACTGGGCGCTACATAAGTAAGTTGTGAGTCTAGAAAAACATTTTAAATACGACTTGCCTTGCATATAATCACTAAACTCTGCAGTGTCTCGGAGTTTTGAGCCGTCCATGCTGGAAGAATCTCAGTCACCGCCTGTACGGGCATGATGAGCGTTAAACTTTCAAGGTGTCGGAAACGGAACAGATCATCGGGAACCCATGCAGTCCATCGACCGGGTCGCCCATTAATTTCGAGCGACTTGAGCTTTTTGAGGCCTGCCAGACTCTCAATAATCTTGCTATACAGTGAACCGTCGCGCGTCCAAGAGCAGCTAATCAAGTTGACGCAGCGGTCGATGGCTTGACAGGCTAATCGAACCAGTTCAAGTTTTTCGTCTACGGTAAACGGTGTTGGAAAAACCCTAAAATCTTGACTCAATTGATAAAATAAGCTACAAGTGAGACAAAGATGTGTATTCACCAAGGATTTTAACGTGAAACGCAAGTCGCGGTGACCCTGCTAGTGTTTCCAAGATTATCGAGACCTAGAGTACAGCGTTAGTTCATACCTACAAGCAAAATGATAAGTAACAGTTCAACACACCCTCTTCTTTGCGTCTGTATGCCATGTATAGACATAAATCCACTCGTAAAGTAGGGGCGTAGCATATAGATAGCACGTCTTGCTGATTAAGCAACACTGTGTAAGTTCAGCTCTGGGTTCGACATGCTGGCGCAAGAAGAGTAAGATTTGAGTTATAGATAGGTCCCAATCTTACCTTGAATATCTCGTGAAACAGTTCTGATGGAATATATGTAGCGATAGACATGGGGTCATAGGTTGTGGTCGTTGTGATCGAACGTGTGATGCAACCACGTGACCATTTGCCTCCTCTGCTTAGCTCCGACCCTTCTGGGTTTTCTAGACATCGACTTCCTCTTTTGTTGCGTTCCAGCTTAGTTTTGCGGATATAAAAGAACTCACTTATCTGAAGAGAATACCATCTCTCCACGAAATTTCTACACGCCGACTGCTGGGCGAACGACGTGGCTACCATCGGACTCAACCAAAAACGCGACTTGCCGGCTTGTACCTTTCTTATATTTTCTACCCTCAATATAGTCGTCCAGGTATTGAATAAAGCTCGCGCCAATACGTTCCATGGCGTCTTACAAGCTGGAGAAGGAGGATTTTGTCTCAGAGCATAACGGATCCAGTGTAACTCATATAAACTCGATATCTTCAGTAGCCTTAGTGAGCGTTACTTCGTCACTTCTGATGTCTCGTCTCATATAGAAAGTTTTTCCGTTCTAGTCGTCGGTTGCCCTATACCTTGCCCTTCAGTCTCGACTAGCTTTCCCCTCTCGGCTATCCTCTCCAGGGCAGCGTAACCTCGTCGAACTCGTCGCAGAATTCACCCTACTAGTCGTCCCTCTCCTCCTGAGCTTAACGATATTCGCCGACTACCCTCTGAGACTCTCCCTCTTTCTATTTATACCCGCCTTTCTGATCCACCGTAACCTACCTGCCCTCCCTCCTCTGCCTCCACCTGCACTTCTGCCTCCGCCTTCACCTTCGTCAAGTCGGCCCGCCTCACCGGCTCATACCCCAACTCAGGCTCAATCACCACACTCTTCGATCAACGTCCCGGCTACGCCAATCCCAACACCCACTCCCCGCCGAACAGCCTTTTCGTTTTCAAATGGCGTGGCGGTTCCGCCTTTACCGGCGTTGACAACATACCGGGCTCATATGATGCTCATGACAGTGCTAGGTATCCTTGCTGTCGATTTCCCAGTCTTTCCGAGGGAGCTGAGCAAGTGCGAGTCTTGGGGTGTTTCTGTGGTGAGTTACTTCTGCCTTATGTGTGCCTATGATTATTGACGGGAAGAGGAAAAAGATGGACCTTGGCGTCGGGTCTTTTGTATTTTCTCAGGGAGTGGTGTCTGCTATACCCATGATCAAGAATCCTGGAATGCTTAAAGGCTCCGTTATACCCAAAGTTCTTATGGCTTCTCGGAAGGTTATCCCACTTTTTGTGCTTGGGCTTGTGAGGGTGCTGGC
>WSTH01001760.1:0-10895 GCA_019616345.1 Ceratobasidium sp. 395
CGCACCCCGCCTCGGGCGACTTTTAAGACTTTAAGCACTATATAGTACTCCAAGGCTGGGGGGGATTTTCCTGATGAAGATTATTGCCATGATCTAAAGAAACTCTGCCAGAAAGGAACGGTCCAAGATTATCTGACTGAGTTCCAGAGGCTGTCGGCCTACCTAGGATATAACGACATTATCTTGCGGGACCTGTTCTATGGCAACCTATCCATGGAAGTCAAACAGAGTATGTTAGCTCAGAGCTTCGACCCAGCCGGTACAACCACATTTAACCAAGTTGCAGAGCGCGCTCTACTCATTGATAAACATATTCAACAATTCGCGAAGGTTGAAAAACCTAAGCATACTTCCCCATCAAACCCCACCACTACCGCTTGCACTACCACTACTACCACTACCCAGGCTACCACCACTAAAACACTTTTGGCAAAAGGCGACCGTGGCAAAAGGCGACCGTGTCTTTACTATCGGAACTGATGGTCGTGCCACTCATGGCAAGGTTACAAAAATCACCAAAAATGCCAAGGGGTTTAATGCACCGTGGGTCAAATGGGATGGTCAGGATAGTGAGGTTGAAATGACATTCGACTCCTTGAAAAAGGACACTCGGCCAGCACCTAGTACGCCAAGTGATCCCAAAGGTCCTGGACCCATGGACATTGATACTGTAAGTGTCATCTAATAGCGGCGGTCCCGGGTCCCGGATACGCTCGACGCGACGCTCATATTTCCCGAGTCCCAGGTCCTTGGGCCCATCGACGCAGGGGACAAAAAATCGACAATTCGTAGTATTAAAATGGACGATGTGTATCTACAAAGTATAGCTTCTACAAAATGAAAATGTTCCGGTACCTAGTATGCTGCGTGTCTCACAGACAACCGAGCAGAGCGCCTTGGCCCTACCATGGATTGTGTAGAGTGAGCTGGGGTAATAACAGGCGGCAACGGCGCTGGAGTGGCCTCGCATTCATCGCCTGAGTCAGCTTCGTATTCGTCATCTGACCAGCCTCATCATTGCTATCGTCAGACGTAGCTACAGGTGGGATATCAGATGCCGAAGTCGCATTCAGCAGAGCCGCCCGGAGGTTGGGCACTGTCAGTACCGCAGGGTCATCCCCGTCACTGGTGGACGCTTCAGTAGCCAAATCTTCCAGCTGTGCCTGCGCCTCCGATATGGTTACAGGAGCGCCAGAAGTGATTTCGGCATAAAAAGTTGGGTCGGTGGACCGGAGCTCCAGAATGGCAGAACGTGCCTCGCGACTGGTTAAGCTCTCATACGAGAGGTTAAAGTCTGTACCAGGCACAGAGCAAAGCTCAAAAGCCTATATAAAGTGTTAAACTGTGTGAAAACTTATTGAAGGCTGAAAACGACATAAAACATACCTTTTTGACGAGGTCAGAGTTGTTAATTGAGTTGTAGCCTTCAAGTACCCAGTGTACACTACGGTTCCGCAGCGTTTTCAGCGTTGTATTGTTTGCGATTTCCGATGGGTCAGCACCGGCTTCGAGCAAGTCCAAAGTCTCCTGGACCATGTCTTCGTGACAAGCTTGCCGAATTGCAAGCTTGAGCAGTTGCTGTATGCCGACGTCGCAAGCCTGGAAGAGGCCAGTGCACCCCCCGGGTACATATTGAAGCACGATCCATGGGTAGTTGGCGGCCATCCAATTACGGAACTTGGCTGACCAATGTACCGACCAACAATCGATTTGGAAGACGCAGCGCTGGTTTGCAGGGAGGTTGTTTATTCGGATCTGGTCAAGAAAGTAGGGGACAAGATGGTCGGTCACATAGAGTTGCATAGTTTCAAGGGAAGACCAGTACGAGGTCGTTCCAGAGGGAACAAAACGGATACCAGACTCTTGAGCACAAGCAAAGCCAGCAGATGAAGCGTCGGGAGTACAGCGTGCTGTCTTCCCAGCGTAGATAACCTGGGGCGGAATTGCAGAACCAGACATTGATATGCCGGCAACAAGAGTAAATGCGCGCTTTTCATCAGCGCCGAGAACCCCAACTTGGCGCTGCCCCCGCTCATTCCAGGTCGAATCTGTACCAGCTGAGTAAACAACTTGAGTCTGATCGGCATTGACGATGCAAGAGGCAGGGATGTCCTCGTCACGGATCAAGCAAGCTAGCTAAGCGGAGAAAAGACTGTCGGAGCAGAGTGGGAGCATTGGTGGGTGTTTTCTGAGCAGCCCGTGTTGCTCGGCGAAATGACCATCCAAGCTGGTTACAAAGGAAGCGGCGGACAGTTGAGTTGGATAAGCAATACGCATGACCTTTCTTGTTCTTCCGCCTAAATATTTCCGGCGCCTCATGTTGTATCACACCAACCATGTATGATCGGATGGCCGGCAGCTGGAGGGGAACACCAGCGCTACGAAGATTTGTGAAGTGGGACTTAAACGCAGATGTCAGGGCTGGATATGATGACTAGTGTGTGTCAGTATCTGAAATGAATAGAAATGCGTTAAAACTCACGAGCACAGAACAGCTCGAGGAAGTAGTAGGTGCTGAATTACCCCGCTCCACAGCTCGTAAGGTTGAGTCCTTCCACCGCAGTTCATTTGGAAAGGTCGAATCCCGCCACTGACTGATACGCTGCGGCCGAAGGGAGGCAAAAGTGGTTGGATCGTGCTGTTGTAGCCGGCAAACAATCTCAGTCGGGCTCCAGGGGGCGCCTACTGAATGTGCCGTGTTGTTGATCTGGGACCACAAGAGAGGGTGAGCCCAATTCACTTGAGATGGCATGGTTAGTATGGGCTTCAATGGATTGGGCAACGCATGCGTGCGGTTCTTGTCGAAGGCGCGGCGGGGTCGCGAAGTCTGGGCGATAGCTGGACTGCCAGGGCTAGATGACCTTTTGGATGGTTTTGGGCTCGAGGACGGACCCAGAAAGGATTTCTAGGGATATAGAAATGGTTATGATAGTTATGATACGTATGAGCAAGTGCTTACCTTAAGCTTGCCATCTGCTCCTCGTAATCCCATCTTTACTTGAGCAAGTCAGCGGGCTGTTCGTTGAATGCGCTTGCGGTCTCGCTCGTATGTTGTACAAGCAAGCTTCGCTCGACTTGCCTCAAGTGCTTCGCGCTCTCACTCAGCCCTGCACTCCTCTCGGAAGCTAGCCGATCGAGCTCGTTCTTGGGCGGCATAAGCGTCTGGGGAAATACGACGGAAGGGAAGGCGCGTTTGGACCAATCTTGTAGGTAGCGCAGGTAGGTGTGGTCGGGGGCTATCAGTGGATTCGGTCTCGAGATCAGAGCTCTCAGTAGTGTAAGTCCCGCGGTCGCTGTCATCCAGTAGCGTGGCGGCAAGGGGAGAAGACGGAAACAATTCAGCGTCGGACGAAGAGGATGGTGGTTCGGGGGTGGTATCCAGAGAATCACCATCAGAGCATCCGAAGTCGGGGTGAACCAGATCATCCAGATCAAGGTCAAACACCGAGTCTTTATCTACAGACTGAACTGGCTACATCCGTAGGTCAGTTAACCACCCGATGATGTCAGTGTTATATTTACTCACCGGTGCCGTTGACTGATTCAACAGATCTATAAACCAACGCAGCCGCGAAAGAGATGCTGCATACTGGCTCCAAGGACGAAACTTACCCCCAAGCACCAAATGAGCGATGTTGGTAAGCACGGCAACACCACACGAATGAGAGTCCCTCTGACAATCCACCGCAAACCGACGGGCAACAGGCTGCAATGCCACTGGCCGGCCGAGGACCGATGAAAGCCACCAGCTCAGTGGCTCAATACATGCGCCCGGAGCAAGCACTGCGCGAGGTGCCATTGTGTCGGCGTATTTGTACGTCTCTGCCTCAATATTGACGCGGAGCAGCGTCCAATGGGAGCCTTCGTGCACAGGGACGTAAACGGTGGTGAGCTGGCCACTCGCAACCATTGCATCGATTGTTCGGGGGCGAGAAGGACACCAAGTCGGCGAGCGCAGTCGGTGAAGCGCAAGAGAACCAACAAAGTGTGTATTGAGAACGCGTGTATCCGACGGACAAGTATGGTGCAAGTTGATAAAGTCAGCGCCAGCATTCATCTGAATGTCGGATAGCCAAGTGCGACCAAGGAAAGGCGTCAACTCCGACATAAAAAGGCCGGGGATGTTCGATATAGGGGCATGTAGGGGTGTATGCGCAAGGCGAACAAGACACTCCTGCGCACGAGTGACAAAAGTGTCATCTCGAACTAAACTTTGTAGCCACTCCTTCGATTGCGACCAAGACTGTGCGTAGGTTAACAGCGTATGAAAACAAACCCAGCAATCAAGCATCCAGATAGGTAGAAATAGGTCCATATCAATCCCAGGAGACGGCGGGACTCGAATCAATGTAACATCAAAGCCCAGCCAAGCAGCCTCGCGCGACTCTCAAAGTGAAGCCAGTTGAGTCAAAGAAGGAACAGGCAACAGAGTCCATAGGTTATAAGAGGCATCAAAGTCACGCAAGTCCGGCGTCGTGAAAAGAGTGGGTGACTCGGAGGAGAACGAGGGGGCGACAGCAGGAGGAGAAAGCCGCCAAAACCGAGCGGAAAAGTCCGACACGGAAGAAGCACATTCGCCATCAAGTCGGTCAAGAAACGCGACGAGCGCTGGCGGGAGGGGGAGGGAATCGCTGCTAGTACTACTCTCTGTCGACATATCTAGTACACCATATGTACAGATATCAATAAGGGGACATTCTGACAGTGAAAAATGAGATACTCACCACTAGAGCAGGTAGAGTGCGATAGCTAGGTATGTATAAGGTATATTAGGGGGAGCTGGTGAGTTTTTCGGAGAGATTGTAGTAGGGCTACTTATAGGTGACGCGTTGCGGTTGAACAAACCCTCCGCAGATAATATTTCAGTCGAACCGACAAATTTTCAGAATGCATACCTCGAAAATGCCATTCTGTAACGCGGACAACAAGCTAAATGGACACTCAAGTCTTGATTTTCAACGCGCAAGTGGTAGTGCATCTGATTTGGGGTTCGCAGGACAAAAAAACAACGTTGTATTGACTATAAACAAAATACATACGGAAATGAAAGCGAAAAACAAGTCTTCGGGACTTTTTGCTCGAGCAGGTTGACGTCGGGGTGGGTGGGGGTTGACGTTGGATGTGATATGTCCCGTGTCCCCTCGGCTGCCGACGCGCTGGGACATACGAATCAAACACTGGCAAACAAGCATAAGTGCTCAGCGCTATTACATAATCAATGCTGTTAGATGACGCTTACAGTAGTGCAGGAAAGGGGAAGTCTGCAATGATTTGCAACCGTTGTCAAGGCAAAGGTCATATGGCCAAAGATTGCCCAAGTAGGCCTATGTTGGGTTATGAAGCATTGGTAGAAAAGGTGGAATCTGAAAGTGAAGAGTCGGAAAAAGAGGACGCCTGAACAGAGCCAAGAGATCTGTTTTGGGCGAATTTTTAAATAAAGTGAATGCGTGTAATGATAATACTATAGACGATCTGGAATGTATGAGTTTAGGGAATATATCTCAACTTTTACTCTACTTCCGCGCGCATCCACTCGAAACAACTCCTGACCAAAAAAACCACGTATACCATGAAAGGATTCCATGGTTGGGCAATGTTAGACTCGGGTGCCACGTCCACTTTTATTAATTGATGCCTTGTCGATGAATTCAAAATACCCACAAAAAAACTAAAAACACCTAGAAAACTCTGTGTCATCCATGGACACGACATTGCATCAGGGCAAGTCACTGAGTACTGCGCCCTCAATCTTGAAATCTTTGGACACAACGAAGTCCTCAGCGCCTACATGGTAGACGTAGGTAAACACAATCTAGTACTGGGTATGTCCTGGCTAAGTGTGCACAACCCGACTATCAACTTTAAGGACAAGAGCGTGTCTTTTAACTCAGAATTTTGTGCCAAAAATTGTTTACATACAGCGCACACTATCTTCCCAAACCATACCCCAGAAATTGAATTGGCCGCTACCTCTGAACTCCCTGCCAACTATCAAGAATTCTTGAAGGTCTTTGCTGAAGAGGAAACCAGTCCTCTACCACCACACAGACCATATGACATTCAGATTGACCTTAAACTGGATGCACGACCGAGACACGGTCCTATCTACAGTGTGGGGGTTAGAGAAGACGAAGAAATGAGGTCTACAATTCAACGACAACTGGAACATGGACTTATCCGCCCCTCAAAATTGCCTATGGCCTCACCTGTTATCTTTGTGAAAAAGAAAAATGGAAAACTCAGAATGTGCATCGATTATAGGTGACTGAATGAAATGACCGTAAAGAATGTCTATCCACTCCCTTGTACGAACGATCTTATAGAAAAACTTTGTGGTGCCAAAATCTTCACTAAAGTGGATCTTAAGTGGGGACACAACCTTGTACGCATCCGCGAAGGAGATGAATGGAAGACTGCTTTCAAAACAAAATACGGTTTATTTGGGCCTTTCAGTCTGACAAATGCACCAGCCACATTCCAACACTTCATGAATGACATTTTACGGGATATTCTAAATATATACGTCATCGTATACCTTGACGACATCCTAATCTTCTCGAAGGATCCTAAAGACCATCCAGGGCACGTTAAAGAAGTACTGGCTCACTTAAAGAAGCACAATCTGTATTGTAATTTGGAAAAATGCTTCTTTGATGTCACCGAGATTGACTACCTGGGCCTCATTGTTTCACCGGAAGGTGTTCGCGTAGATCAAGAAAAGGTTACAAAGGCAGTGGACTGGAAGATTCCCCATAATGTCAAATCACTCCAGGAATTCCTTGGCTTTGTGAACTTTTATTGTAAATTTGTACCCAACTACTCTGGCAAAGCTCGCGCTTCATTCAACCTACTCTGTAAGGACACTGTTTGAAATTGGGATAACAATGCTCAAGAAGCCTACAAACTGCTTAAACAGGCACTCAAATCGGCACCATTGCTAATCCAGCCCAATCCAGCCAAGCAGTTCTATCTAGAAACCAACGCATCAGACTATGCCGTAGGAGGGGTACTTTCTCAAATTGCCAATGACAGAAAAATGCACCCTATTGCATTTTTACCAAAGTCTTCATCACCAGCTGAAAGAAATTATGACATTTGTAATAAAGAGTTACTGGCAGTCATTAAATGTTTCAAGGAATGGCGTCACCTACTGGAAGGAATGGAATTACCCATACAAGTTTTGTCAGATCATAAAAACTTAGGTCACTTTCAAACCACCAAGGAACTTCATGGTCGTTTAGCACGTTGGGCAAACCTTTTGGCAGATTTTAACTTCCAGAGGGTGCTCAGAATAAATGGGCGGACCTTCTGTCCAGAAAGGAGGAACATTGACCTGAAGGGGGGGTGAAAACTTGGTTTTGCTACCCCCAGAACTATTCATTGCAGCAATAACACCAGATCACAATCTGGATCAACTGGTTAAAGATGGTATTCTTGAGGACCCACGCCTGTCCAAAGTCATCACAGCTCTCTGGGATAATGAAAAGGTTAAGGATTGGGAATGGGACAACGGATTCCTATGGTTCAAAGGCAAAATATACGTGCCTAATGATAAAAAACTACAGAAACAAATCCTATAAAGCTGTCACGACAACATAGCAGCAGGCCACCCGGGACAGTTCAGGACTTATGAGCTTGTCTCAAGGAAATACATCTGGTCCTCCATAAAGAAATCAGTTAATGACTATGTCTCTCATTGTGAATCTTGCATACGGAACAAACACAGTAATCAAGTACCCCCAGGTCTACTCAATCCCATTGAACTACCCCTTAGACCATGGGAGGAAATCACATACAATTTGATTACCCAACTTCCAGAATTGGAAGTTTTCAATGCGATCTTGACAGTTGTTGATCGGTTATCCAAAATGGTACACTTTATCCCAACTATCTCCAACGCTACTGCTATCGATGTCACCAACTTATTTGTCACTTATGTATGGAAACTACATGGCCTACCCAAGAAAACCATTTCAGATAGGGGACCTGTCAGAGTTCCCTCAAACAATAGTGATATAAGTCAGAAGTATGCCCGACTGATTGGGCAGTGACTTAGGGGGTATGAGGAAGAACTAGTAGATTGACGAAGAGGTCAAGTTCTTGGTCTGTAACCTCGAACCTGCCCTTGGTTATATACATCTCAGAACACAGCCTTGTATCTACGTGTACAAAGAACGAGTCATAACTAATTTGATATGCAATGTGAAATAAGAAGCATTAGTCAGACTTCTGGAACATTCCGTATCACGTGATATAGATAAAGGATATTAGAAATACGAGAGATTAAGTAATAAGCTTGGTCATAAGACAGATGTCCCATAAAAGGAAAGTGTTTCTGAAAAAGATATAAAATTGAGATTATATTCTAGGAAGCGTGTCAAGTCATGACAGGACCCAACTTCAACTCCAAGTTCCTTCGCCAACTGTACAAATGTCTTGATATCAAACCCTCGTTCTCTACGGCCTATCGTCCTCAAACAGATGGACAATCTGTAGTAGAGGGCTTCTTAAGACACTACATATCTCATAGGCAGGACAATTGGGTTGCCCTATTACCGATGGCAGAGTTCTCGTATGACAACGGCATACAAGCTTCAACCGGTAAAACTCCGTTTTTTGCATGCTATGGTTTCCATCCCCAATTTACTATAGGGGACACAGATACCAAAGATGTACCAGCAGCAGACAAACGGGCTGACTGGCTTAAAGATAGCTTTGATGAACTACACACAGCACTAGAAACTTCCAATCAAAAAATTAAAGAGTTCTACGATTGCAAATACAGAGCTCCAGCCAAGATCAATGTGGAAGATAAAGTCTTCATCAATAGCCGCGATATACAAACGGATAGACCTTCACAGAAACTTGCTGCCAAACGCCTAGGACCCTCCCAAGTACTAGAGAAAATTGGGACACATGTGCTTAAACTAAAGTTACCGCATACCATGAAAGTCCACCCTGTCTTCCGTATTTCTAGGGTGCTTTTGAAAAAAGACAACCCTTACCAACAAGATCCTATTCCTCTCCCTCCTGTCATTACTCCAGAAGGAGAAGAAGAATTTGAAGTTGAAACTGTTCTCAACTCCAAGAAGGTTAGGGGTACTGTCAAATACCTTATCAAATGGAAAGGTTATGGACCGGCCGATAATACTTGGGAACCCTACGAACATCTAGTTAACGCGAGAGACGCACTGGCAAAGTTCCATCAGAAGAACAAACATGCTCAGAGGGACCATCAAGTCTAGACAGGGGGTAGTGTCATGACTTGACACGCTTCCAAATATTATATTTCATTTTATTATATTTTCTTTGGACACATACCTTTTATAGAACATTTGTAAGGATGTGTCATCTCTTTGTCATCAGGGTTCATTAGTCAGAAGTCACGTGATCTCAGAATGTCCCAGAAGTCTTTGTCATCTTGTATTTCACATTTTATATCAAATACCTGTATGACTTGGTTTGCTTCTCAGTTTGTTCGCGTAGATACAAGGCTGTGTTCCCAGTTGTATATAACCAAGGGCAAGTTTGAGGTTAAAGACCAAGAACTTGACCTCCTCGTCAATTATAGTTCTTTCACCTTTCCTCTAGTCACTGGGCATCTTGTCCCATACTCTATACTTACTGATTGATTGAGAGAGCTGCGACACCTACTAACCTTTGCAGCGTCACTAAGTCCAGGTAAGCCCCAACGTATACCAGGTAGCCTTTGACAATAGCACGCTCGGGTGAACACCGGCCAAACTAAGTTCACGGCACTTTGGTATATCGACGCGACGTCCTTCGCATATACAGACGGCCAAGACTACGTCTTGTCCTTTGGTAGTGCAACTTCTGTATATTCTCTTAATTACATAACTTCTGGTTCCTTCACGTACAAGCCCAGCATCAGATCCTACGCCTCTGCTATTTGTTTCTTTAGCTAGTTCACGATAGCTTCATCAAACCTTTGTTACCATTGCTGTCTGGTATCCTCTAACAACTGCTGTATTCTACTAGTAGTTACATTTATTCCCACTACACTCTGGGCAGTAATCTGTAACAGGCATCTACTACAGAATTGCCTCCAAATTACCAGGAATTCAATAAAGTATTTGCAGAGGAAGAAACAAGTCCACTTCCCCCTCATCAACCCTATGATATCCAGATTGACCTCAAACCGGACACTTGACCTGTCAAGCCTACTCGAGATAAGATGGTAATTGACTAAGACACTAGTAAGAAGTATGTCCCTGATGGACAGTGACTTAGAGGATTGGTGATGAGCAGGCTAGAATTGACGAGGAGGTCAAGTTCTTGGTCTGTAACCTCGAACTTGCCCTTGGTTATATACACCAGGAAACACAGCCATGTATCTACGAGTACAAACTGAGAAGCGAACCAAGTCATACAGGTATTTGATATCAGATGTGAAATACAAGATGACTAATACTTCTGGAACATTCTATGATCACGTGACTCATTGTTATGACCCAGACAACAGTCATAACGGAACGAGAACATTTAATAAGGATTTATAGCATTTTCTCTGGAGTCGTAAATGCTACAAATAAGGTCACGTGACCTTGGCGCTTATCTTAGCGCCTACCCTGTCACTCCTCCAAGTTCTCTCCTATGTAATGAGGAGCGAGGAGCGAGTTGTCACGTGATCTCGGCGTTTATCATGTGATCTCAGCGCTTGTCACATGACCTAAGCTGCAGACACAAGCCACCCGTTCAAGATCACGTGACCTCAGCGCTTACTGGGCGCTTACCTTGGCGCTTACCTCGTCACTCCTCCAAGTTCTCTCCTATGTAATGAGGTGCGAGGACCGAGTGGTCACGTGACCCTGTGAAGTTGTCACATGACCCTAGGACTAAGCGCGGCTCTTATAAGATTCGGAGCCGCAACAACC
>WSTH01001761.1:0-10888 GCA_019616345.1 Ceratobasidium sp. 395
GTATGTACCTCATCTTTTGGAACCAAAAGTGTAAGCGGCACCTTGCTGTCAAGAGTGTCGCGCAGCTCTTTGGTCCCGTCGGTCTTGAACTGAGCCTCGTATATGTCGCTCGACTTGTGTAGGCCCTTGCTACGCAGGAAGTCAGCAAGCTTAGAGCTGACATCGTCTCCACCGCGAGGCGCCAGAGGTGAGCCCAGCACCTGGGTCGACACAATGAGCAAAGTCGAGGCGACGAGGTTCAAAAGGATCATGGTTGTCGTGGGTATGAAAGAGTTGAAGGACTAGACAAGTTCGAAAGCTTGCTGCCTAAAATCGATGTCTGTCCCAGCTGTTTTATAGCTCCCGATGTGATAGCTGAACGCTATAGCATCACCAATGCAGGCATCTAAAATCTGCGTGAGATGGGTGACGAACTGAAAATGAAAGAATTTGGACGTAATGGAACTATTATTGGGGCATTCTATAAGCCTATACTAGGTCTGGTGTGCATGATTGAATGCAGGCGTCTATCGAATTCTCCAATGTGGCAACTCCAACGAGGTCGATCTGGGTATTGCGTGCTGTGTTGGGGTCACCTCGATCAAATCGATGACACCTCACATCCACTCAAATCTCGCTCATCCCGGATACGTCTAAAACGAGGACTTGGGTGTGACTGAGATGCTCATCGAAAAGCTGAGCGGATGATCACGATGATACCGACGGGAATATGGACCATCCTGTAAAAGATGGGGAATACTCTTACCCACGGGAACTACATGTGAAGAACTGGGTCGACCAAGCCGTTGAACCCAGACTTCCCAGCCAGAAAACGAGCCGAATTTCAAAGCATCAATACTTAACGGACTCTCAAAAACATAATTAACCATTTATCTATTCATGTAGAATACCTCAAGATGTTTGGCGCTCGTCCACTTTCGACAGGGAACCAGACCATGGCATGTGCTCAATGCGTGTATTGAACACTGCTTAGATATATAATCAATAGCTTATTGTTGAGTGAAGGCTTAGTCTTATGTACCGACATCAAAAGCCAAAGCCAGACAGGTACAATATGGAAGAGAGAAAGAACTAGCGGGAAGGCGCGCGAGGCGTCGAATACTGCTATATGCGCCTCGATACAATTGTTACAGGCCTAAAAGATTAGCCTTACACCCTCGACTTAAAGGCGGTTCCTAATGCGCTTGTCTATACGGTAGCCGAGAGAGGCTTCGAGTTCGGGTACCTTCCAAGCCGAGATGATCTCTTCCAAAAAGAGGCCTAGCTCTGTCGAAGGCGATTGTCGATCAAGGTGCCCAACAATATTATCGTACCGCATTGCATCTTTGAGGATGAGGTCTTGAGGTTTTCCCCAAAAAACACAGTATTTTCGTTCAGCATTTGTCCAGACAATGGAAAGAGGGCGAGGCTATTCTTATCTCGAGTAGCCCCAAACAGTCGAATACACTTGTCCGAGTTTAAAGCTACAGATGTTACAATCGGTCGACGCCACCTAAATGATACCTTCAAGCATAGGTAATTTACGTAGACCTTGGTACCTTCTCTGAGAGGCCTTGCAGCATGCATAACCATCAAGGCGTGTTTAAGCTCACTCCTGACCTGTCAAACTATAATAACGTGTGAAATGCTTAACCATCTTGATTAAAGCAGGCGCCGAGAACAATTGGCAACGCTTCCGATGAGGAGGTGGGGTATTTTCTCTTTCGATCTCTCCATGCGTCAAATGAATGAATGTAAATGCCTCAGACTCTTGCGACTGAAGAGATGCTATCCGGATCAAACACGTGTAGGCACAACTGATAAGCGCCGTCCATACTATAGGCGCCACTTACAACGATCCAGTCGAGCCTGAACCTCCTGGCAGATTTCATGTATCCTATTCCGTCGCGGCACCATCTCATGCCCTCGGACCTCCTGTCGCCCTCATTCAATCAAACAGCTGTGACGAGAATACCCCTTTTCACATTACCCGAGTGACAGCCCTTACCGATATGCCGAGAGATGGGCCCCAGAGGTATCCGCAGAAATGGGTGCCACCGAATACACCACAACCTACTTGTAAGAGGCACAAAAAACCGAATGGTTAGTGGCAATATAGTATGCAGTAGTCCTGAATATGATATGTGCCAACGGCAGCACAGCGCTTGAGATTGCCCCATGCTCAAGAATTTCAGAAAGTGCAGTACACGAGCGAGACTCTGGAACACAAAAGCTCTCTGCTAATAGTTCATAAGCTGTGGCGCAACTATGTTTCAGTAAATGATCGTTGTGTCGAGAGTCCAGACCAGCCCAGCACCTATGCCAAGATGGGTTTCGCCCGACAGACGCCAGACTAGGCCGTATCTTCACACTCAACCGTGCAGTTGGCCCCAACACTCCGTCAAGTCGGGGTACTCGGAAAACCGGGAACTCTGACTAGACGCTCAGAATAACCCCTAACCCATAGAAATTCGGCTCCTTCCGCAGTGTTTGGAGGGAGCAGTGGAGGTCCGCATTTTGATCTACCACCAGGCCCAAAGCCCCAAGTGCCTATCGAAGACGGCCCACTCCGAAGACTCCGCTAACTCAAATGAGGCACACGTGAGGCTAGATTTCGCTCCACAGGTGTTCTCGGCGCTCCAACCCTCCGACTGCATTGAGCTTTCTAGTACCTAACCTGTGTATATATTTCTAGAAGGTTGGCAAGGTATCAATAAGCCGTTGTCCAAAAATCATCCTTGTCTAGCTCGCCATGGTTCGGTTACCAGCCCTCGAATACAGCCTCACCCACCCACATCCGAGGGGCCAATGGTTTCTCCTTGCTACAATCATAGTGTTCATACTCACACTACCGGTTCTAGTGCTCGTGAATCGTATGTGAAGTCAAATCTATTCACTACTGGCCTTTGAGAGCTGGCTGACCCGTTTTGCGCGCAGTTTCGACCGTAGGGTCTGAGCTAGTGCCTTCTCTTCAGCCTACGTTTCAACCCAACGACACGCTCGTGGCCGGATGGTGGGGCAACGATCACGGCCTGCCTTCTCTCCTGCGTCCCAAGCCGCCGAAGTGCGAGCCGAAAGACCTAGGCAGAGGTGACACCTTTCGATTATCTGGTTCGCTGTTTGACTACACGGTCATGAGTACTTGGAACACAAAGGAGCCACTTTCGGCTTCGAGAGTACAAGAGCAGAAACGGGCCGAGTATCGAGGTGAATCGTTTAGTAGCTGTTACGTCAATTCCACCCGGTTCGATTATAGCATGGTTGAGGAGACTCAGACAATGACGGTAGGTGACTGAAGGGGTTAATGAGTTAGGCGTGTGTTAACAGCCTCGCTACCTCACAGGTCGGTGTGATCTGTCCAGGGACTGAAGAATATCCGATTTTCGTATCAATGGAAACCAAAATTGTGTTCGCCCTTGAACTAACCAAGGACTTCATCGGTCAGTTTTATGGACCTGGTCTGAATCTACTCAGTCTCCCGGATGCGAACCCATCCGACTACCGAAAACTTGTGTTAGCTGTACTTGAAGTGATTTCCACTGAATCTCTCACCATCATCGGGCTCTCCAATCTCCTATCGCCCCCCGCTCTTAGTATGAGTCTTTTCTTCCACGTGAACAACAGGACAGATGCACTCTCAGTTGGGACGAGCACCTTCACTTATTTGAACGGTACAAAGGACTTGTGGCCACCCGAAGCGCAGATTTACTCAATATCAATCACTAATTTGGCGCACGTCGTCAATCATGCAGTCAACCTCGACCTTGGGAGTCACATCTCTCCAAATATTTTCAGGAACGCCTCTGTCCTGAAGGATGTCGTCTTGCCGAACCTTGCCCCGCGAAATATTAGCCCGGATGTCTGGATTGGTAACAAGGCCCAGTCGTTCTACTATGACAGGTTTCCTCCAAGATATCAGACCTGGGCACAAGCACTTCTTGACGAGCACCCAGTCAAGCTCGGAAACCCTACAAACTTGCCAAACGTTTCAACAATGGCCACGACCTATCTCTGTCCCATGTATCAGGTCAAGCCAATAAACGCGCTTTTGTCATCCGTGTTCGTTGGTAGCGCAACCATGACTCTCTCGGTCTGGGGTATTTGGATGTTCCTCACAGCATTCTTGGCGAAGAGGATTATGGCACCTCGTAAGTGGTTCCAGTTTATCAAACTAATATCACTCAATCTTGACGTTAAATACTTGCAGGCGTACAGTGTCATTGTAATATATGCGTCGAGAACGGGCTTGCTACGAGACCTGGGGATCATGAGTAAGCGAATCTGCTTAAGTTTATTATCAGGCATGGGCATGACGTATGTTGGCCAATCTGGTAGAGCTCAGCCCAATCCAATGACATCCGGCGGACCCGTTGACTCAGAGAAGAAATCAGCTTTTGAACGTCCGAAGGAAGCACAGGATGTAAGGCATCTTTCGTATGCTAGTCAGTCTACGACGACGTGAGCGGCGAGTCTGTACTGTCATGTTGTACTCTTGTTCTCTAGCCCCTGGGATTTGTTTGAAAAGGTTGAGATTATGGGGATTTGGATAAATGCGTATTTATTAGCTGACAAAAACTACGGGTTTGGGTCCTCATTGGAGCGAATGATGAAGGCACCACAGAAAGCCAGCGGTTAGAGACTCACAACTATATTGAACCCTAGAGATTCAATATTCCTAAGTGTTTCAACTTCATAACTCAATCTAAATCGGGTAACTCTTTCATACTGTACTGCAGCCTTGCTTTTCATCAACTCGTCTCGTTCGGGTCCACCACTGCCTTGGCTCCAGTAAAGCATTGTTTTTTTGGAGCAACCCTGAGAGCTTGGCTTGTCTAGAAGCGGAGCGCCACCGGCGGACAACGGGCTGGAGCACACGGGTACTCCGGGCGTTCAAGAGCCTCAGATTAACGTTCTGAAGCTTCTAGAATACTTAGCTTATGCTCCATGAGTCCCACGGAATACAAACCAAACTCCTGGGACAAGGTGCTCTGATGTTGACTCCTAGGAGGCACAGAGTTCACAGCCCGGAGCTTCGTGCACGAGGCATAAAGTGAACAATATAGCCCAAAGGAGTCTATAGCATCGTTTATCGTGTAGATACGATATTCTGGCTCCACGCGGGTAATTTGGACGCTGCGAGAGAGACTACCAGTCGTATCGTACGTGTTGCTTGTTGCGGGAGTATAGATCCAGCCGCGAAATACAGGATGAACGCGCTTTTGAGGGATAGCCGAAGGGTGCTATCGCCCGTTCAACAGTGTCGACTGCAGCGGGGGCAGTTGGATGTAAGCTAAGTTCTCGACGCATCGGCGGCTACAAATGCAAGTACGGTTTATAAGCAACCAAGGGTCAAGCAAAAATCAAGGTGCCTTATCAATTCGACATGTAAAAGCCTGCGATAACCCCGCCGCCACTGATAGCCAAGTTGACTGTCATTTGCAAATGAAGGCCCAGCTGAGTATGTGAGCTTCAGCCTCTCCCAATTCAACCCCGAAGCCCACTCAAGTTCAGCAGGCGTCCGAATACGCTTATACTGTAGGTGTTGAAATTGGTGCTGAATGGTCGGACATCAAGGTTTCTACAGACAGCCACCCTCTATTGACTTTCTACCAAGTCAGCTGTCGCGGCGGGATGTCGACCCGGCCCGCTCAAGGTAGAGGTTTACTTCCCGCGTCACTGGTTTTCTATTTACCCGCTGGCTCGCCCTCCTCATCTATAGAGTGAGTTACGGAAACATGTTTGCTTCAACATGAGCATCGTAGTTACAGCAAAAGTTAGTAGTCTGTTTGGGCCATCAACCATAGTTCCTGTCGAGCTGGACTCAGCGCCTATCAGGGCTGAAAGATCCCAATTGGGTGCGCTAAACGCCGTGGCGACGTGTGGCTAGAGACAGTTCTCTACCACTCTAGGCGTGATACGCGTTTAAAGACGTTATGTAGTTTTCCTAGGCTACCGATCCCGTTCCGCCGTGTCGCTGGAGTGTGAACGCATAGCGAAGGGTTAAATGTGCAAGCACTCATTGATGCTGGTCCAAGGCAGCCCAGCTTGTCGCGAATTACTCTGTGCCTTGGAAGCAACGGTATGCATCAAGGCCCTTATCTCAAGAATACGTTTCAAATTTTGACACAGAGCAACTATCAATAAAGAATGGTGACCAATACGTATCGTGTATATGAGATATAAAGGTGATTAGATAAACGGGACTCCGCTCGAAGAAAAAAAAGAAACGGAGAGCGTAAGAATCGATAAAAGATAGTATCTCGCTTAACCAAATAGCGCATCTTTATCATCCCCTGGCGGCGGCCCAGTCAGCTCGACATGACCCTTTTCATCCATTTCGGCATGCTCCGTAGACACCTCAATACCCTCCGCCTTGAGTTCAGCCTCCTCCGCCTGCGCCAAACCAAGCCTATCCCTCGGCAGCCAGATAACCTGCTGCGGCTCGATCGCAGCCGGGTGCGTAAAGTCCTCCGGCCCATCGTTCCGCTTGCCCGCCTCGCCAACATTCTTTCCATAATCTTCGTTCTTGGGCTTCATATGCGCGTACTGCTCGTGCTCGGCGCGATCCCTTTCGAGCTTGTCGAACTTGGTTTGTTGTTCGGGCGTGAGCGCCTCTTGATTAGTGCCGTTGGTCTTGAGCGGGCGTTTGCCGGACAACTCCGACGACCGGCGACCGAAATCACGTTCCCGGAGTTGGTCCTCGTTGCGAACCTCGTCATCGTTTTGAGAGTGGTGCTCGTGGGGCATGCCGAAAGATTTGTGGGCGAGAGTGAGGGGAAGTGGGTGGGTGAGTGGGGCGTAGGACGAGCGGATGATTAGGTTGAACCCGATCTATGGGAGTCGTTAGTCATATGCCAATAAATGTGCAACGAAGAACTCACAGTGACGGCGATCAGAACGACCATCAATGCACCTTGTGGGATAGCCGACGCCTTATTGTTCTGGTCGCGCGCAAGGAAGAACAAAGCCGCCATACAAATCTGTTGAATATATAATCCGACAAACACATGCTGCATGGCCTTCGGGAAGAATAGGCCTACATTTGGGCGTCAGTCATCTGAGAGTGCGAAATTTAAAGAGTGCTCACCTCCCGTATCACCCGCCTCTGGCTGTCCCATCTGCCAGAGAAACAGATATTTCCATACGTTATAGAACAAGAAAAATGAAACACAGATAAGCCCGTTGATGATAGGCGAAATAATCGAGTATCTGTTATACAAGTCAGCATTAACGAATGATTGAATAGGCGAAGCAGGTTTCAGGAATGGAAACGAACGAGTTAAAAGGAGCAAAAAAAAAAGGTGACCGAAAAACGGAGCAGATGAAAGCGTGATTAAGCAAGCAAGCATACTCACGTGATACCAATAACCGTAATCAACGACATGGCGGGGAATAGCGTACCCCACGCAACGTTCCTCAACGTATATTTAATATTATAAATCGACCTTGGCGTGCTGCAAACCTAACGATCAGTAACCACTCCCGCCTCTCCCCTCGACCCGTCACTTACCTCCCGAGAATGTACAACTTGACGTAGTACAGCATCAACGGAACCGCCTGCAGTAGCCCTCCAGCGCTCCCAGCAAGACCCTGCAAAATCGCATAGGTCAAGAAGAACGTCGAAGCTTCGGGAAGTTTTTGTGCGAGGATTGTTGCGACCGAACTAGGGTTACCGAGCAAGCCGGGAAGAGCGGCAATGATACCCGAGGAGATTGTAACGATAAGGAAACCGTGCTATGAGACATCATAATCAATACTCATACAACTTCAAAGGCTGTGAAGAAGGTAAACTTACGACGACTTGGAAGATAAAATATCTTGTCATCAAGGAAAGCTCCACTGCAGTCCGGCGCGGGATGCCCTCGAATCGAGCCAATAGTCGAAGCACGATCGGCAATAACATCATCAATATGGCGAGACCAACAGGCGGCAAGACACCGGATATGATACCGACGACGACTTGTGGGAGCTTGCATAGCCATTGCAACCACCGATAGCGTACGCAAAGCTGAGATACGTTTGAGATAATACCCACAAAAGCCACTGGACCGATTGTGAGCTAGATGATAAATATGAACAACGAAATGAATGACGTACCAGGGATGGTCCAAAATATAATCAAAGCGGCCGTGGCAGCATAGCTGATTACCCGCCGAATCCTCGCCTCGTACGGATTAATGCCCAGGTTCCCCCAAATCACGTCCGCGGGGGCGACCTCCGAGTACTTTTCTGCCATCCGATACGGCTCGTTGTGAACCGTGATCTGCGCAGCGATATGCGCACCGATTTGCTGGTTGAACAAGATAAATGCTGAGTTGAGTGGCGGGTAGTTTTCCTCCATATCGACGCCAGGATTATGTCTATCGTCCGCAAGCTTTTTTCGTCCCTCCATAAGTTCCCTGTCGGCTTCGACAACTTCTCTCCGAGCCCACTCGATCGTATCAACTTTCTTGCCCATAAACGGAAGCCCGAATGGAAGCCATCCGAACGGCGGGAGACGGTGCGTTGGACGTTGGTCACGAGGAACCAGCCGATCGGCAAGGTGCGGGGAGGACTCGACGTCATCAGGCACGACTGGTTTAATACTCGTGACGTCCTTGCCTTTTTTAGTGGCCTTGGCAAGGGCGTCATCGTGTTGTCGGTGGAGCTTGTTGGCGATCGCGACGAGTTTGAACTCGGCGGTCTCGAGCTTCTTGGAGGCGGCCAAGCGTCGATCATAAATATCCGGCAATTCTTTGAGATCCCTTCATGGCGAAATGAGATAAAAATTTGAACCGATAACCTAGTTGAACATACCGATTCAGCCACACCTTTTTGACACCGCCCGGCACATGTTGGAACAACTGCGCCAACGCCTCCTCATCTAGAAACTTGCGAGGGACACCCGTGATTAGAACAGTATTCGCTTGGGCCGAACTCGAATGAATCGGATCGACAAGATGACGATGGCGAGTTGCGGCAAAATTGCGCATTTCTTTCTTGGCGTTGTACATGACCCAGAATGTGAGAAACCAGGCGAGAACGAGGTGCGCGGCATAACGGACTTGGCGATCTTGTGGAATATTGCCGAAAGTGAATTGATCGAGTCCGTCTTTGTTCTTGAGGCCGACAGAATCGACGGGGAGGAGGACTGCCCATGAAATGAGCCTAGAATGGTGTAAGCAACGATTGGGCGAGGGGAAAGAGGAATGAACTCACCAAATAGGAAGGAAAACACGGACCATCATGCGCAGGTAACGCACGAAGAAATAAGCATCCATCCCGTTTTGTTGCTGGATATCCTTATGATCAGCTTTGAATATGGAAACCGGCCACGAGAGAAGCCCATCCCCCAACGGGCGCTGTCGTTTCCTGCGTCCCGAACCATATGAGCCAAGGTTTCGAAATTAAATTACATACTTACCCCTCGGGCAAAAACCTCGCACGAGGCTCGTAAATTGAAGGAAAACTCCTCCGAATAACCGTAAACGCGAGTATCTCGACGCCAAATATCGCAGCATTTAGCACAAGCGCAGTCACGAATGACGACGTCGAGGCCGACTTGGCCTTCTCTTCCGTCGCCCTGCCCATTAACCGTCAGTAATAGCAACAAAAATAACCAGTAGTACATACGACATGGTGAGAGGGGTGAGATGAATGTTGTGACGCTGGGCCCATTTAAATAATTTGGGCTTGACGTTTACATCCGACGCGGTTTGGTTACGTCACCCAATGAGATCACCTCCCCCTCCCGGTCGCCCTGGCGCGATCGAGCTGCGCCGTATCCGGGTACAGTCGCTCCGATGTTGTGCGTCTACATGCGCAGTGTGTTTATGTCGATATATTCACTTATATGAGGAGATCGGCAGGGGGAAGTGGGTGATCAAATCTGGACCGCACAGCCTTGTGTATCGCTCCGACCGACTTTGACTGCACTTTATGACAGCTGGGAAGAAGTGATTGCGTCTATGCTAGAGGATCGACAGGGGTTAGTTTTATATAATCGACGTGAGATACGAATTTTGACAACACAATTTGGACATAGTTGACAGCGCAGTTTCGCAGACCGGAGAAGTTCGTACGAGGGTGACAGCTGATTATGAGGAGCCGAACAGAATTATCCTAGTTAATAACAGCTCGCTTTCTCGTGTTTAACTATACTAAACGTACCGGGGCCTCCTACATATCCATGCTCCTCATAAAAATCCCTTTCAACTCTCTCGGCTCGCATAAACACACCTTCCGCTCCCTAGCTCAGCTTGCTCCCACAATAGAAGCACCGGCACATTACAGGGCGGTACAAGTTAGGCTGGACCATTCTCCAGCCGAAAGTAAAGCGATTTTCCCGAGCATTCACCAGATTATTGGTCAAATCAGCCATCGCAACGAGGAGCCGAGTAACTCAAGCCTAAGGTTGTGTCGACGCCAAAGATTTCATCAAGTCACAAGCCCCGTATAGTCCAGCCCAAGGTGTCGTCTAGGCAAGTACTGTGCACCAGCTAGTCCACAAACAGCCGAGCCGAAGATTGGCCATGAACGGGAGATCAAATGGCTAGGCTGCCATTGCCTGTCAACTGAGTCATCGCGAAACCAATGGAGAGACTATGAAAGGATTCAGGTGCGTAGAGATACAGTTTTCAGTTGCAGAAAGCGAGGAAAATTACAAGTAGGGAATTCCGTTTGGTTGAATCGACATAGTATTTATACACACAGTATCTTCAGCAACCAAGAAGCGGAATGGAATCGGTCAACGATAGTCAGTTACAGCACTTATCAGTATAGCCATATTGAGCTCATCCAAAGATTTGGTTGTCTTATAGAGGTTGGCCGGCAGCTTTGATGAAGGGACTTGGTACACAGCCAGCGGATTCGGATGTCTGAGTGAGGTTTCCATGAGGTTGCGGCAGGGTCATGGCCAGAGTGTCACGGG
>WSTH01001762.1:0-10886 GCA_019616345.1 Ceratobasidium sp. 395
GTTCCACAAAAGGAAAGTGTTTCTGAAAAAGATATAAAATGGAGATTATATTTTAGGGAGCGTGTCAAGTCATGACAGGAGGATACTTTATCCCAGTCCACTGAAACGGCCCCGTCTTTGGAGGACAGGATCTCTCCTCAGGACGATGACCCGGCTGTGGAGGCGCTGATGGCAGGAGTGGCCAGAATGGGGCTGGGCGAGGCACATTGATAGGCTGTATAATATTAAGTAGTTTATCTTTTATTTAAGAGATTTGATTCGTCTTACCAAGGAAGAAGGACCGGGTTGAGCGCGTGATGTAGAAGGCGAGGGGCCGGGAGTAGCTGATGCAACGCGGATAGGAATGCCGCTAGGTTGAATGACGCCGCTGGGTCGGGTGATGGGTTGAATAAGAGCACACCCAACCGGGTTACTGCTGGTAGTGGCATTAGAGGAACGAGCAGGGGTAAACGGACGGGTGGGAGTGAGTGTATGCGGGGGTAGAGCAGGGAGAACAGGGAGTCAAGCGCGCGCCACAGTTGTAGGAGCACGCGGGAGAGGGAGAGGGTCATTAGGGCTGATAGGCGAAGGGATACCAGCCTCGTTAATGTGTACGCGTGGACGAGTAGGAGTCTGGTTAGCCGGTATGATGAGATTCGCCGCAGCTGGTGGTTGAATTCGCTGCGCAGCTTCAGTCTCTTCCTCGCGCTTGCGTTCAGCTTCAACCTTTTCCTGTTCTAATCGGGCTTTTTCGTCGGCTTTTCTTTGACGTTCAAGTGTTTTCTTCATTCGATCGTCTTCTTTCTTCTGTGCAGCCTGTAGCTCTATTGCGTGCTGTTGGTTGGATAGAATGGATAAAACCTCCAAGCGCCATTCAGGTTTTCCTGGCCATTTCACCTCAGGTTTGTCGAAATCCTCTGGTGATGCGATCCATTTGAACTTGATTATGCGCTCGGCTTCCCTTATCGTCATTATCTGGTTCAAGCTGCAGTTGTATATCTTGATTGTATCACGTAGCTTCTTTTTCCGCCAGTCAAGGATCGCTTGCAGAAATTTAGCGCGTTCGGCGGGAGGGCGGATATCAGAGCTAGGTTTTTTCGGCGCTTTGTGAACATACTCCTCGTCGTCGCTAACCTCGACTTGCCCTTCATGCCTAGTAGCTCGACGCTCCTCACGGTGGGGATCCACTAAGGCGGCTTCCATTCGGCGCTTATCCTCCTCCTGTCGGCGCTTGTGGCAGCTCTTGCATCCACCGACCTCGAGACAGGGTGTATGCGCGGGATTTGAGAAATACCGGTTGATAACATCGACCACGCAGCCTCCAGCGACCCCAGTAGCGATGTATTTGGCCATTCCAAGGGTCATGGTGCGGTTACCGGCGTCGGAACGATCCACATCTGGTGAGGCTTGCTTTTGCGTCTGCGGTGCTTCAACCTCCGCGTCCTTTTCGGTTTTCATGGCTAATACGACCGGGTTGACTTCGATCTTGGCTTTCTTGCACAGATCTATTGCCGTTTTCAGTTGGGCTTTGGTGATGAGGACGATGCATATGCACAGGAGCGCCAGAAGCCGAGCGCCTCGTCCAGCGTGTTGAAGCCAGATCTCCAGCATCGCGGGGGATAGAAAGTTTAATACAAGTCGAACTGTAGGAAAGTCGGCGCCCTATGTATAACACTTAGCTAATGTAATATATATGCTTAAATGACTTACCATAGTGAGCGCCTCGGTAGTAAATAGTACTCGCGCCCTACCCTGCTTGAAGCGATGCACGGTGCGACGCTTCGTCTCCTCATCGAGAAGCGAGTGATACACTGGCATCAAGTCGATAGCCTCCTGTCCAGAGAGGCCGTAGTGCTCGCAAAGAGCATGGGCCAAACGATGTACGGCCGCATAATCTTCACCAAAAACAAGCGCTTGTCCAGTATCCTCAAGAGGGACGTCGGGATTGAAGAACTTGCATATTTCCGAGAACGAATTCTGCCCTTTGTCCATTACCCAAACCCCGTAGCGTAGGTTTGCCCGCCAGTTGCCAAGATTAATATCCGCGTGGCCAGACTGGATGTGCAGTGACTTGATAACCGCCTCCCGGACCGTTTCCGACATGGTCGCAGTCGCGGCACACATAACGCTGCCTCCAGGCAGAAAGGTACGCATATCGCCAATTCGCTCAAAGTCTTTTCAAAATCTGGTTCCACCCCAGGTACGTATCGTATGCGCTTCGTCGACAATGGTGATATGCCAAATGTTGGCTAGTTCTGGGGAGAGGAGCGCTCCGCGTAGTTTATTGCTGTCTTTGTAGGCCTCTGGCGACGAGATAACGACTTGATATTCCCCCTTGATGTCCTGCAAGGTACGCAAAGTGTTAGACCAATGTATGCGCCTCTAGAAGAATATATGCTGTGCTCACTTTGAGTAGCTGATCCGTCATTGTCGACGCGTTTACGGCCACCGCTTTCAGTCCCCACTTCGAGAAATCAGTCGCCATCTGATTTTCAATGACATCAAGAGGTGAGACGATCCAGGTCATAACGTCTGTCGTAAAGAAATTGACGATTACGAACGCGAGGGACTTGCCGCTCCCGGTCCCTGCGACGCACACGACATCCTTTCCAGAGTGCATGGCCTCGACGAAATCGACTTGAAATTTCCTAGGTATATATCCAGTGCGATCCAAGCACTCTAATACGATGTGATGTCGCAATCCTGGAACCACGGGGCGGGGGATAGTGCCAAGTTCCTTGAGTGTCAGTTCTAACTCCATAGCGCGAGTTTCAAGCTGATTTTTTTTCTAGAGACCCAGTAAGCCCCAGCGACCCAGTATACCAAGTTTCGGAGCTTTAGGACGAGTATCCAGTGGGTGACGCGGGTGCGCGAGCGTGGCAAGAGACAAGTGGCGAGTATTGCAAATTCCCATCCAGTAGTGTTTCTGCCTCGCGCGCAACCTCTCATCCCGGTCGAAAATTTGCCTCTATCAACTATTTTTCTTATGCGAACCAAGGTAACTCGACTCAGAGAACAATTTTTATTAATCTACTAATATCCGTTTACAAGTGTGGTGGGCCTATCCGGACCCCCCCTAAGGCTACTAGGACAGTTATCCCAAGCTCTGTGGCAGAGCGCCAGCCGCCGTTACTTGTAACAGAGGCAAGCGGCGCCAAACAGCGCTTGGTTCCAGGCAAAAGAAACGACTGGATTGCGCCGCAGGCGCGAGCGAGTCCAAACACAACCCTGATAGGGGCTCAGGGGCAGGAGTGGGCCCGGGGACCGGACCACTCCGCAACAGGGGATGGGGAGGAAACACCTACCTCTTGGTTCCAAGGCTATTTTGTCGCGCTTGATTAAAAACTGCCCCGGGACTCTACTCTCATGATGTGACAATTGTCGCATATATCAACACAGCTTGGGCAAGGCAGCAATGCCGGTTGGCTGTACATGAGTATAGGGCCCGGGAAGATGGAGTGCATCAATGCTATGCTGCCCTATAATATATAGACAATCTTCCATTTATGCATTGGGAAACATCTACCCCTTGTGGAGAAAGGTTCAGACAACATGTGCCAAAATACATTCCATTCGTGTCATGTAGTACCGGCCGGACTCGCACTTCCCGCCCGGACCAAGCATCGCTTAAAAGCCCTGAAGACTACCTCTCGCTCCGCAGGAGAAGCTGATTGAGACGCGAAAATCCGCTCCCTATGTCGAGTAGCGTGCCGTTCTGTTCCTGTTTTCTTGTGGAACAGAGATCGTACATCCTTGATTGTGCCTTCTAAAGGAAGAGAAACAGCGGCTAGTGCTCCGGCAACCGGTTTGAACAGGAGGTTTGTGGCTGAACAGACATCAAAAGGCGGCCATTTGACAAGGTTCTGACGACACTTACACCCAACAGCCACTCCAACCATACCTCCAACAATGCCCTGCAGCAACATATGAGCTCGGATAGGGGTTTGCCAAAAAGATCCACTAACTTTCTCTTTGTATTGTTTTGTAGGCTCCTTGATTACATCTGCAAACCCGTCGTACAGCCCATATGCGAACGCCTAGCCCAATATAAACAAAACACCGGCTATTAGGTCTAGCTATATGCTTACCTTACCACCTTCATCAGGAGAATATGGATCTTTAATTAGAAGTTGAAAAAATAATTATTGCTAAATAACGGGATTTTTCTAATTTTGGCTAATTGGGGCTAATAGGTAATAATTGGTAATAATTCACACTTTGCAGGTGTTTTGAGCTGCCAGGACACTATAGAAGTGCTTACTAAGCCTCTAGGCTGCTGTATGTAAAAAAGAAAGCAAGTTTGTAAATCCTAATCCATCAATAATTGGCCCTAATTGAGGCTAATTGAGGATAATTGGAGACCCCCACTGTCTAATTAGGTCTAATTAGGTCTACAGAATGGGGGGGGGTAGCTAAACCGCCTAACCCGATAATTAGAGCTAATTAGCCCTAATTAGCCACAACTAAAAAGCCACATTTTTCCTGATGTTCGACCAGCCCTGATCCAACTCCATTCACCTTTCTAATCTCGCGCACTTCACCTCCATAAAGTTTGGGGGTGTTATAAAGCCCTTCAGATATGCCTTGCAGCACCGCTTGACCTCCTACTCAACCATTATCTTGTCAAGAAATAGTCGAATAATCGAATCCAAAAACATACCTAGAGTATAGCCGCCCAAGATCTGCATCACGCCCTTGTCCGGTTGCGTAGTTGGTAGTTTTGCCAAACCTCTGCCAATATCATTTATAGTCTTGATAAAAGGCGAAATAGCGCCGGTCACCACATCAGTCGCGGCCATATGTGTATCGTACTCGCGTGAGCCTATCACCCCGAAGGTCAAGACATCATACAATCGTTCCGCACAGAAACACATACGATGGAGCTCGAGATCATTGATATCAAACTCGCCACACTCTGCTAACACCTGAGCTGCAAAAGCACTCAACCGTAATCTTAGAGTGGGTGACCATCATACTGCTACTCGGGATGGATCGAGTTCGCATCTTGAAATAAAAGGATTTATATATGACAAATTGATGAAACTTGGGTCAATGCTTACCGCATGTTCAGTAAGGGTAAGTGCCGATGGAACGACTCTAGTCCATTCTTAGTTCCATCCTTCAAGCATGTCCCAGTCAGCGATAAGCTCAACATATAAAAACACAAAGCCTCACCTCTTGCTTGATCGTGTCTCCAACTAATGCAGCAGCGTTGCGTGTCTGAGGAGATAACGCAATTTGGATTGCAGCCGCAAGGGATTCAGCAGTCAGTTGTTTTGGGGTGATTGGAGGAGGCCCGGCGCTGCGGCGGGCAATCTGAGACGCCCACCATGGCTTTGAGCATCAAAAATATCAGCATAAATATTATGGTTCATAATAACCCTCGTACCTGGTCTCCAAAGAACGGGACAATGATAGTCGGCCTCCCACACCTCAACCCGATCGCAGTTGTCCCTAGTTTATATCAGCATTTTGGTATTTGAATAATGTAAATCACTCTCACCGGCACCACCATGATGGCATACAGCACTAACGCGCTCAAATAGCCAGTCGTGTGGGACGTTTCCGAGTGTGAACACGTTCGGACCGGCGGATTCAATCATACCCTTGTCGAGGCCGCCCCACCCAGGAGATATAACCGCGCGCACACCACAGAGCGCGATCGCGGCTAGGACTGATTCTACACAGCAAAAGCGTCAGCATAGTTTAGATAGGTAGCGGATCAAAACCACTACTCGTGATTTGTTGAGGGTCATCCAGAACGATGGAACCAAATCTACATCGACATTTAGGTAGGCCAGCAACAAAGCTCGAAGATGAGCTTACCCAACATATATTGGAGCTTCTCCGGCCGCCAGAAACCTCTCCAAATCCTGGAGAGGCGTGTATCCTTTCGCAAGATCCAGGAAATAGAATCCAACAACATCTGTTAAATGCTGGGGTTAGATATTAGAGAGTTTGCGATTGAATGACTGAATTCTGTCCGTGGTTGCGGTGCACGTGACTAGTTCTATCCCAGTTCTAAACACAAAGACCTGAAATTTGTATACTTTCAATGCTCGTGTGACAAAACAATGCTCCTATATCAAAATATGTACAGGTTCTTCGCGTATTTGGTAGTCCTAGATGTGTTATGGCTATGATATATGTCACTGACAGGCAAATCAAGCTTATACTGGTCAATCCTAAAGCATATTTTCGGATCGAGGGAGCTTCTCGTCACTATAAAGTCTTTCTCCGAGCTCACTTACGAGTCCAAATGTAAGTTTGCACTGGATTTATTGTGCAATACTTTTAGAACTAGGATAGAACTAGTCACGTGCACCGCAACCACGGATAGAATTTAGTCATTCGATCGCAAACTCTCTATTATGCTAGAAAAACGGAGTGATAATTGTTACCAATGTGAGACATCCAGTCTGCAGGTCTCGGTACGAGGGTAGGTGATAAACAATACGTCCATGGAACACCACAGCGCTCAAGCATCCCCACAGCCGATTGCGTGTTAAGATACGAAAGTCCAAGTCGCTTCATGTGAAACTTGTTGATTGTGTGGCCAAGCCTGGGTAAGAACATGAGCTAGAATTCGGGCGAGAAGGCTACAGACAAACCCTTGCCAAGTCATTATGTCGACCAGTCCATAGGAGTAGTAATTAACCAGTTTAGGCTCGTCTTTGGAATTCCGTTTGATGTTCACGAGGGGGTGTGGAAATGCAGCTGTAGCGCACCAAGGCATTGCTTTATCAAGCCATATGTCAGTATAAATTATACTATGAGAGGACATTGGTGCTTACTAAAGGATAGCAGTAGAGGGATACCAAGCGCTTCTGCGCAGTGTATATGGGCAAACATAGGTGGATTTGAGATGATAGCGTCGGCGGCGAATGTGGCTCCGCCATCCTGCTCGTCGTCCGGTCTGAAGCATGATACAAAACATCCTTCCAAGATCTATTATCTTGTTGCATTCTAGTAGTTGATCATTAAATGGGCTTAAATAGACGCACCTCCACAACCATCCTCTGCTTCTTCCCAATATCTCCGTTCTTGAGGCTCTCGAATCCTGGAATCAAACCCGGATTTCAAACCATGTAGCTCATCAGCTCATGAGGGTCCCCTCCGATGTTAAAAAAGCGTAGACCGGCGCCTTTGACTAGTTCTTGAAACGTCTCGTGTGTAGCCAGGCGAACAGTATGGCCATATTGCTGGAGTTTCTGGCCAAGAGCAAGATAGGGTTGTACGTCCCCTATAAAATAGTTCAGCGCAAATCCACTATCGAACTCTGGTATCCAGACGTACCACGACTTCCAACAATCATGATATTGACGCTCATCTTCGGCGTATCTTGGAAGCCGGTCAGATCAATCCTGAATTCTTCCATTGGCGCACCATAAGAATCCGGGAGCTTTTTCGAGAAGCGTTTGGCAAAGGATACATAGAGGCGACCATCGCTCTGAACCCTCGGGTTGGCATCAACCAATGATAACTGGCCATATCCAGGAATTGCGGGCAACGGTCTTGAAGGACGCCCTAACATAGCGACGTTATATACACTATTGTATTAGGTCCCTTTAGCTGAATACACTCACTTGAGTTGCTTGGTCCGGGCTCTGACTCAGGTGATGTGACCCACGTCGTATCAATAGAGTTCCTAGCGTGGTCTGCGGACACAGGGGCTGGCTCGAGGTATCTTGGGAGCGTGCTATCTTTCTCTATTACATCGCCGCCGCGAGAGGTGTAATCTGTCTTACGACTACTCTTCTCACCAATCGGAATAGTCATATTGGTACGAGCTGGCAGAAAAATCTCAAGGAGATAGATAGCAGGAGCTTAGAAGAGGGAGCCGCCGGTCAAGTCATCCAGGAATTCTGATTTGAATCAAACAATTGACGCGCGGAGCGCGCGGTTCCAGTGCTGTGCTGATACGTGGGAACACGTTATAAGTAAAACTGGTATCGTGTAGTATAGCCTCTGCTGCGTAATTCTTTAAGGTAGCTGCGGCCCATGATGCAGCACAGTGGTGGTTGAGATCGACGGCCGAGAAAGGGTGATGACTAAGCCCACCGCCACAAGCTAAGCCGATTGGAAATCGAAGCAAAGCAGACCATCGGTGAGAAGCGTGACCTAGGCCAGTCTCTGTCCCCGTCCCCGAGGTCGGAATGGGGTTTGTATATTTTCTTGCGCGTGGACACTCCTAGTTTCATCACTGTGGGGGTAGAAACGGTCGTTATATTCGATCACGTGAGAAAACCAGGCTTCCTCTTGACAATTATCTAGCTATCTTCACGAGTACCGGCCTGAACGCCCCACACTCGCAAGAACACCCTAAAGTACAAAAACACTTGTCGTCACCAAATCTGCCCTCACATTCATACACATGTCTTCTTTGGTTCCAAACCGGTCCGGCAGAGGGTGCTCGACTTGTAGACAACGGTTATTTCAAGGTGCTCCAAGCCTCTGAGGGGGAGTCTGACGATATTTTCTATCAATTTCTTCTATCAATTATTTCTAGAAAGAAGAAGTGCGACGAAGAAAAGCCTATTTGCCAACAATGTACCGAGGGTGAATTTCAATGCCAAGGGTACAATCATTTGGGGGCACCAAGAGCATCAGGTTCGAAAAGGACCAAGAAACTCCCCATAGCTGGATCAAAACCTGATCAGGTATCACTGTGGGCTTCAAGTTCAGCGGTTCAATTAAGGCTTGAGGTTGGGTCAGCTCCAGTAAGGATTAATTCGTCTACTTCCTAAAACTGAAGGCTCTAAACCAGCAGACCACGATTTAGAGTTCTACTCATACCATCGTTCCAACGGCGCCTGAATCATTGCGCGAGAATAGATTATCACACTCCAAAATTCAATGCTCGGATGACCGAGCCCCTGCTCAGGCTATTTGCAATACACCTTTTGATTCGGATGATTTTGTCCAGTTTATTGTATCTCGCCGTACGTATATTCCATATGCATAAAACTAGTTGGTCCCTTGAGTGCTGCTGATACGGACAAACCCTCTAGATCTGCAGCTCACAGATCAAGCATTTCACCCGTTTCAATTTTCCGTAGAAGCAGCTCTCACAAGACTCGTAAAGCGATCTAGTATTTCGCGCTGGTCAATGTTTATTGGCGCGCAAATATTACAGAGCATGTCGAGCAGTACAGAATGGAAGGAATGTACAACATGGATCAACCGCTTGCACCATCTGGTCGTGTTCGGTATGGCCGTGCTCGACTTGGCAAGCAGTATTCCGAAGGCTCGGCTTCTATGCTGCCAAGACATGAGTTCAAACTTGAGCTGCAAGCCAAAACTTATAGCTTTCAATATACAGCTTACCACCTACTCATTGCTAGCCTCCGATATTGCTTTGGGCTACGCCATATTACAACAATGCTCTTCCATATTTCTTGAAGTCGTAGGCAGCTACCCCAAACTTAGATCCGAAAACTCCATGGTCTCACTCCAAAGCGTTTTATGGTCGCCTCATTATGAAGTCTGCAGATTCGCGTTTCTCAATACCATACTCTTGCTCGTCCTTGCAGTCCCCCCATTGATTCGTTATCACACGACGCACCGTTTTACTTCCACCGAACCGCCAAACCCTCGAACACTAGAGTCCTTGTACGGAGCCCCGTTGGATATCCTCGTCTTTCTCGGTAGAATAAACGCCTGGAGAACGTCACGATGGATGGGTCAAGCGGAGTCAAATGTTCAAGAATGGAAAGAGGCTCAAGAGCAAATCGAGTGGTGGCGACCTGAGGTCGAGTACATCGACGAACCGTCCAACGTAATCAGACGTTTCGCTATACAAGAAGCGTGGCGGCAGTCGGCCTTGATCTACCTCTACATGGCAAGTATATGTCAACGCCGTCTATACTTGGGGACTTAGTAGCATTTTCTATGCTCCAGGGCATATGTACGCTCAACTCTGCCAATCTGCGCGTGGAAGCCGCTGTGCAGCAAGTTGTTCGGCTTTCCAGTACCATCAGACCTGGAGCATATCTTGAACGCCACCTTATTCCTTCTTTTATTGTACGTTACTCTACATACTAGTGAGAGTTTACCTGAGCACTTCTCAAATGTCCAGGCTGGAGTGGCAGCTCGACAAGAACATCATTGTGCGATACTACGTAGCAAATTATACAGTACTGGACAGAACCTCTTACAAAAGTGGGACCTGTGCTTCCGATCGCCCGTATCTCCGCGTGTAGTGAAGCTAAATTTACACAATAAATATCATTATGTAGCCCCGCATACAAGCTATGTTTCAAGCATAAGAGTGCTTCAGAGAACTGAGAAACCAGTGAGATATACATGATACAAAACAGGTGCCTGTTGTAAGAGGTTTTGTCCCCTCAAACACCCATTTGGAAGAGCCAGCCATTCCTCAGGATACATGTAAGGTGAAGACATGCAGCTAGCTTAGACCCACTGGTACTTTAGATTACTACAAATGAGCAGAATATCAAGTCATTCAGTGGCCTCTGTATGGTAGGCTAGTGACAGGTACCCTAGTATGTACAGGAAAGCAGTATACTAGCCATATCATACATTTATGCACTTCCAGCTATATATAAATGAGCTTACATAGATTATAGTGACCCTATGAGCTACCTTGAGTAGACTATAGGGTGTATATATCTACTCAAGGCTGTATAATGGGTTGGAGATGGTGCATACAGGGAGCAGTGGGCGCATATATTCACACACTGCTCCCCACAGACAAAGAGTTGAGAGACAAAAACTGTCTGGAAGTATACCTTGAGCAGTATCCCTAAATAATCACACCACTTTATATAGCTCCAGGGGGGGCAACCCCCCCAAACACACTCCAGAAAGATTTTTAGCTCAGAAACATAGGGAAAAAGCAAGAAGAAACTTTCTGGAGTGTGTTTGGGGGGGTTGCCCCCCCTGGA